>CAUYRT010061214.1:0-44259 GCA_963574885.1 Lepilemur ruficaudatus
TGCTTTGTGAACACCTTCTGAATCTGGACTTCAGTCATTACGAGCCCCTCATATAGGTTCTTCAGGTGAGGGTTATCGTCTTTAATTTCTTCTTTTGGAACACACTGTGTTGCCTTCTCCAAAATATCTGCAACCTCCAACCAGTCCTTGCAGAAGGCCTGAATGCCATATAACTTTGCCTCCTCCACCAACTTCTGGCTCCTCTGCCGCAAGTTCTCAGCATCCGCCAAAGCTCGTTTATATTTTTCCACAGTCTCTCTCAGCTGCTCTTCTAATTTGACCTTCTCTTCCAGGAGAATCTTATCTGTAGAAGGAGGATCTGTCTTCTGTTCATTTTGACCCATGTCCTCTTCCAAGTTCTGGCCATTGTTCTTTTGTTTTGTAGCCATACACAACAACCGAGGAGAGGATCTGAGAGACAACGTCAACGCCGGGAGATTGCGCCGCGCCAGCCCCATGCACTGAGCCACCATGACTCGACCTTGTTAATATTTTTACTCTTGAGTTTCAAGGATATTAAAATACTGAAGGCACATAGTCAACAGGTGGGAAGGGCTACTGTGTAAATGAAGAGACAAAATTTTTCCATATTGTTGAAGGCAGAGCAAGGGGGAAAAAGGTGGATGCAAAAAGATGGCTCACTGGAGACACCAGCTACCAGAGCATCTCAGTAAGAAGTTTTAGATGAAAGAAAAAAATGAACAGACAGACGGACATAGATCAGATATGGATCTGAAGGAAGGGTGCCAGAGCTTTTGGGAAACTGCACAGAGAGAAACTGCAGTGCAGAAAAAGAAGGAACAGGTTATCAATGAAGATCAAACCCCGAGAGGCTTAGAGCCCAGAAGGAAGTGTAGGTGAAGCAATTTGCTTCTCCCTCCCCTGCATCACTGACAGTTGGTGGAATCCTGAGCTGCCGGAGAGACTTTCTGCCCATAAGAGCCCTAAGAATGCTGCCACCAGTGAGCTGCGAACTGCTTGTGGACAGAGCACCAGGCTACCACCCACGCTGGGACGGCAGGTGCCATATTGCTTCTCTACTCACTATGCGCCTTTGCCCTCCCCCAGGGGCTTCAACTCCTCAAGTCTTGTCCCGCTCATTCCCACACAGACATTTCCCAACTCCAGCCCAGACTGCAAGAGCAGGGGTCCAGTGGGTCCAGGGTGATTTGCGTGACTCCAGAGTTTGGATATTCTGGGCAGACTACCTCCTGAAGAGAAGGTCAGATGACCGGAGTGCTAGCACTCCTCCATACAGACTTTTTCTCCCCTTCTCCTCTCCCACCTGCGGCTTCCAACAGAGACAATTGAGCTATCACACCAAGGCTTCCACAGAGTGTGGGACTAAGGCTTTTCCTCTTGGTGCACTGTAGTGGACTGAGAGGTGCTCAGTCTGAGAGCTCCCTGTTCACCAGCCCTTTCTGATGCTGCTTACCTGGCAGCTCAATCAGAGCAGGGCATGCCCCAAGGCAGAGGGACATCGATCCTACTCGGTCACCCTGTGAGCAACTCAGGACAAGCGTGCTTCTCTCTGGCATGGTCAGGGATTAACCTTCTTGGTCTAGGAAGGTGAGGGATCCTATGTGGGCAGATCTGGGGGGATAGTGTAGGGTGGGTTCAATCTATGATGTGCTCACGGTGTACCTCTTCCCTCATAGGAGGGCTGCACTCTCAGCTCAGGACAGGATCCTGGGTGGGGAACCTCCTGGCGCATAGCACACTCATGGGGGAGCTTGGCTGGCCTGGGCTCCTGCCTGCCAGCAAATGCTGGCAGAGGAGGGAGGAGAGGAGCGAGGCCCACAGCAGACTGCCAGACTGTGAAACTCAGATGGACCTGCCTCCACAAATAGACTATCTTGTTGGGTGGGGCTACTTCAGCTCCTCCACGGTGGCTATTCCCAGAAGTTGGGAGCAGACCTTTGATCTCCACCAAAAACAGCTAACTTGCCAAGTTCTGTGGAGCCTGAGGGCAAGCTCACCCAACCCAGCCCTGCCCAACCACACTCCCCAACCTGCCCCTGCTGTGGCAGAGAATAAGGACTCACCTGGAAGTTCCAGGGCCTCAACCACCATTTGGGGCATTGGAATACTTCTCCTGAGGGACTAGAACCAGTCACAAGACCCAAAAACAACATTGCAGCTTGTTCTTTCTGGCAAGCACCACCTACTGACAGGGAGGTCAAATTGCATTTATGGACTCAATCTTACAGAGTGGGTGGGAGACCAAGGAGTGGCCATTTGGTGGAATGCTTACCCCTTCCCACAGAAAAACTGCCCGATGGGATAAGGGCAGAAAGATCCTAGCCCAGGGTCATAGCCTACAAACATTTAGACCCCTCCCCCATGAACAGCCCTCCTGGTTTGGAGAGCTTGTCCTGAGTTGTCTACCAGTGGCTCCCCTAGTTGCAGGAAAAGCAATGTCTGAGCCCCTCTGCGGCTTTGCAAAGCCTTTTAGGCTCCCACAACCTAGCCATGGCCTCGCTCCTCTCTCCACCTCAGTGGTGGTGGAGATCAAGAAACCCTCTGTGAGATATAGGGTCCCACCTAAAGCTTGGGGCACTCAAGTACTCTCTCTACCTGGGAGACCAGAGCCTACCACAGACACAAAACAACATATCAGCAGCTGGCTCTATCACACAAACATCAACCAATGGCAGGGAGAACAAAGATATAATTCATCACAGCATCTTTCAACTCAAGCAAATAGAGTGTGTCTGATTCAAACTCACAAGTAACACCTGCCATCATTGAGAGTAAGCTGAGGGATCTAAGTTACTACACACTATTGGTTTGAGGTGAGGACAGCAGGTCAGATATAACCCGAGAGGTACACCAAACTTGCTAGAACACCCCATAGGCAACTGAGGACCAGCAGTCTTCTCATGGCATGCTCAGGGATTGACCTTCAGGAACCTAGAGACAGGCCCATAAGCCAGGCCTAGCATCCTCAGGTCTTGAACAAGAGACCAGATGAGAAAGAATCAGCAAAAGAACCCTAAAACATGAAAATTCAGAGCAAAAGGACACCCCTAAAAGAAAATGGTAACTCCCTACCAATGGATACCAACCAAAAAGAAAAGATTGAAATGACAGATGAAGAATTTCTAATATGAATTGTAAGGAAGCTCAATAAAATACAAGAGAAAATAGAAACCCAACACAAAGAAACCACAAAAGCAATGCAGGAAATGAATAAAAAAGTCACTAAGGAAATTAAATAATTTAAAAAAATCAAACAGAACTTCTGGAAATGAAAAATTCATTGAAGGAAATAAAAAACATAGTGGAAAGCCTTAAGGATAGGCTAGATCGGGCAGAACACAGAATCTCAGAGCTTGAAGACAACACCTTCAAGTTAAACAAGTCAGTCAAAGACAAAGAAAGAAACAAGAAGAACGAACAAAACCTACAAGAAATATAGGACTATGTAAAGAGGCCCAACATAAGAATCATAGACATCACTGAGGGCAAAGAAGAAAATACATAAGGGTTGGAAAACTATTTGAGGGAATAATCGAAGAAAATTTCACTGGCCTTTCTAAAAATCTAGATATCCAAGAATAAGAAGGTCAAAGGACCCCTGGGAGATTCATTTCAAAGAGGAACTCACCACAACACATAGTCATTAGAATGGCCAAAATAAACAAGGAAGAGGCAATCCTATGAGCTGTGAGGTGAAAGTAGCAGGTAACTTACAAAGGAAAACCCATCAAACTAACTGCAGACTTCTCAACTGAGACTTTCCATCCAGAAGGGATTGGGAGGCACCACTTTACTAGCCTTCATGCTGTATGACCATGCTGTAGTAAACAAAACAGCATGTACTAGCACAAGAACAGAGACATAGACCAATGAATCAGAACAGAGAACCCAGATATAAAACTATCCTCATATTGCCATCTGATCTTTGACAAAGCAGACCAAAAAATGCAATAGGGAAAAGAATCCCTTTTGCCTTTACTCCAAGAGGAAAACTTGCTAGAACATCCATAGGCAACTTGGGACCAGCACTCCTCTCCCTGGCATGCTCAGGGATTGATCTTCAGGGACCTAGAGACAGGCCTGTAAGCCAGGCCTAACACCCTCAGGTCTTGACCAAGAGGCCAGATGAGAAAGAATCAGCAAAAGAACCTTGGAAACATGACTTTTACCCAAAGGAAAAAAGATATTTTATAAAAAAGACACTTGTACTCGAAAGTTTATAGCAGCGCAATTCACAGTCACAAAGATGTAGAAACATCCCATGTGCCCATCGGTACATGAGTGGATCAATAAAATATGTTATAAGTTACCACAGTGAACTAATACCTTTTGTAACAACCTAGATGGAATTGGAGACCATCCTTTTAAGTGAAGTATCACAAGAATGGAAGAACAAAAACCATGTGTATTCACTACTAAATTGAAACATAGATCAACACTCATGTGCATCTATGGCAGTAAAATACAATGGGAATCAAGTGGGTAGGAGGGAGAAGGAGGGCATGGGGAAATTCATACCTAACTGGTATAATGCACACTACATAGGTGATGGACACACTTATAACTTTGACTCAAACTGTACAAGAGCAGTTCATGTAACCAAAATGTTTGTACTCCAGTAATATTCTGAAATTTTTTTAAAAAGTGGATGTAACAAGGAAGCATATTTCAGCAAGAGAGAGAAGAGAAACTTAATTCAAGACAATGAATAACAGACCTGATTACCTATCCAAGCACATTCTATCTTTACTAGAATGTTTCTGTACATAGTCATAAAGTATGCACACATTCACTGGTTTCCTATAATCTCTTCCAATTATGAACTCAGCCTTTTCTTTTTCATTCTTGCTACATTGTCTGGTATAGAGTCCTGCACATGGTGAATGTGCAATAAATGCTTTCTAGAGATAAAAATCATAGGACATTAAAAAGCTTTATGGTTTTAATAATGGCCTTGCTCAAAAAAAAAGTTGATATGTAAAAGGCTTCTAGCTTTATATGTCTACGTTTCTATAATTTTCACAATAAAATGAGTAGCACCGAAGTGTCACAATCTTTCCAAAAAAGGAATGATACTCAAAATGCTTTTTCCCTTACAAAATTCTCAAAAGACAGGTAGAGCCAATACAATTTACTATTTTGATTCAATTTTTTATTTCCAGAGAAATTATTAAACTCCAATTTCAGAATATGCCTAATAACCATCGAGAGGTAATCCTGGAGACCACCTGCCTCTGTGAACTCACTATGCTTTCCTACAACCAGGCATGATGCTGTTTTCATGGTCTTTACAGATCATTTAATCAGTATCTCCACCTAGTCTGACTGTATTACACATCTAGGACAATATCACTCAGTAAATCTATTATTTGCATCAGCCTCCACATGAACATAAGCTTTCTTGGGGAAAATTACTATATTGGCTGCATAAGTGTAACATTAGCCTCTTGAAATTAAGAAGTAAATTAAAACTTTTAGGTTTTGAGTCAGAAAAAACCAGTCCCTGGTCATTGTTCAGTTACTAAGGTACTTAACCACTCTGAGCTTCAGTTTCCCCATCTAGGAAATGGGAATAAAATATCTAATAAATGCATCCTGAGGGAATAGCTGGTATGTGCTATCCTAGACACTTAATAAACGTCATAGAATATGATTAAATAGAGAAACAAGGATAAGATGCTTCAAGGATGCAATGACAAGCTCTCTAAAATTTCTCATGATGTGGAACCTAGAAAAGTCTTGAGTTTTCTCTCCTGCTAAAAATTTTGATCAAGTAAAACACAAAAGTTAGGGGTAGGTGATAAAGACACCAAGAAAAATGACACATCTTGCCCTTGTCTGTCCAATGTGCTCAACAGCATCTTCACAACCCAAATCTTCAAGATATCAATGTAGGCTTTAAGCCAGGCACATATGACATTAAAATTCAACTAATTCAGTATGTTAGTATTCACAGCATGTCCATATTATTTTTTCTCTTTTATTTCATAGTATCATTTAATGTAGTCTGTTACTGGTTTCTCTAAGCAAGAATGAAGATTTCCTCCAGGAGGAAAAGTCAGTGTTTTTCAGAAAACATGTTAACCAACTCATTCAAATAAGTCTCCAGGTTCTGAGAAGCCCCTCAAAACTTGTGCTCTTATGCTTAACTTTCAGAAGCAACTGTTATCAGAGGTGCTGTAGAAACTGTGCTCCAGAAATAGACTCACCCATATCTACTAGATCTCAAATGTGTTCCCCACTCTTTCAGGGTCAGGAATAAACTGACAGCTTGGGCCTGTGCAAGTCAGGCCTTGTGGACAGCTCTAGGACTCAGATATCCCTAGGTGGGTTTTGCACAGCTCTGGCCCATTTTGGTGGCAGGCAAATGCTAAGGCCATCCTCAGACATGATAGCTACCTAAGAACCGACCTGAGAAGATCATTTCCTGAGATGAAAGGACTTAAAGATAATTTTGAAAGTACCATGTCTGACCTCTAAAAACAAATAGAATTACTTATACAGAAAGCTGCCAGCTACGGTTGTAAAATAAATTTTATGTGTTTTAAGTAAGTTACCCTTGGTCACTTGATACACTGACAGTAATAAAAGAGACAGACTTTAGGGTTAAGTGAAAATTGATAATTTTTGAAGCCTGAAACCTTTCATCTTACTCCTATACACAAGTATACTCCTATCACTTGTGTATCTTCTTCACTTGCACCACGCCATGAAGCCCTCCAGTGGAGACAAAATATTTATGTTTTCATCTCCTGGATCTGTTATATATTAGAGATTCAAAGGGGTTCTAGGAATGTGCTAATGAAATAAAAAGAATAATACAAAATGAAAATTGGTAAATAGCTTCTACTTTTTGATGGTTCATGAAAATTATTATATGCAATTAATGTTATGTATATCATTTAATTATATTTGTATGAAGCATGTTGTCAGTTTTATATTAACTTATGGTTTATCACTATGTATTACTGAATTTAACAGATGGTCAGGAAGCCTGAATCTAGAGATAACTCAAGTATTATACAAGAAAAGAAACACTGAACTTAGAGCCCGGAACCCAAGATCGGATCCCATTTCTGCCACTAACTCATTGGATAACAGTGGAAAGTAACTTTTGCTCTCTGAACCTCAATTTTCACATCAGTAAAACAGAGAAAATTATCTTTTTCTTGTTTATGGCATAGAATTGCTGTGAGCATCAAGTGAGACAATAGATGAGAAATCATGCTAAATGCACCAAACAATCATTACCTACGTCTAGCCCTAGAGTAAAAAGTCATGATTTTCAATGAGAGTAAGCTATTTCCTTCACAGTGACAAAAGTCATGTCATAGTATTTTTAGGAATGCTAACTTCATTGTCATTTATATTGGAAAATCATTACGTTTGCATTGTTGACTAATGAAATTGGAAAAAAAATGATTTTAACAAAATGCTTTCATATTGCCCACCCCCAGGAGAAGCAAAACGTTAGAAACTGTCATTGTCTACCTGCTTACATCACCCTGGTCTCTTCAATAAACATATTGTATGAACAGAAATAATGGTTTGTTTGTAGAAATTTTAGAGAACAAAAATAGACACAATGCCTTAATAAACTATTGAAGCTAAACAATCAACAATAGCTACAAAAACCATTGATTGAAAACCTGATCAAGAACTTGTACAATACACAGATCAGACTGATAAATTTCAACCCAGACCAAATCTCACAAAAAGAGATATAACCGATAATATGTGCCCCCTGGTTTAATGCAATAGAAAATATACTGAATCACTTTTACAGCTTCCTTGCAAAAATTTGCACTGGAATCTAATCACATCTGGTCAAAGGATCATGTTCCACAAGACTACAAGGATGCAACCAACAAAATCCAGTATGTAGGAAATTGTTGTTTCTTTCATAAATAAATTGCAAAAAAAAGGACAGGAAACTATTGATTTTAAGTGTCTTAAGAAACATATGAACCAAATGCAATACTTGGAACTTGTTTGGATTCAAATCTGAACAAGCCAACTTAAAAAAAAATTATGTGACAATAAAGGAAATTTGTACACTGACTAGATATTTATTGATACTAAGAATTATTTTAATTCTTTTATTATAGAAATAATGATGCTATTATATGATATAAAAGAGTCCTTACATTTAAAGGATTCAGACTAAAGTATTTATGGATGAAATGACATGATGTTTGGGTATGTTTGAAAATGATCCAGTGACAATGGCAGGAGAGTAAGTGGGGACATTTGAAAGAAGATTGGTCATGTGCTGATAATTGTTAAATCTTGGTGATGCACACATAGAGGTTCATTATATGATTATCTTTACTTACTGTTTATATATATTTGAATTTTCCATAATTAAAATTTATAAAAATAGAATTAACACTAATTTGAGAAGAATCTCGCCCCATGCAACAACTAAAACTAAAATCACTTGAGATTTGTACAAACAAAAAATACATATTTTACATACCCTCAAGCACACAATGAGGTAGAGCGATATATATATAGTTGAATTCTCAATTACAGAATGAGGAAAAATGTCCAATTACAGAGGAACTCCAGACACTAGAAACCTGTTAGAATGACAGTGAGTAACAAATTCATTTTCTACTGCATAACGATAATATGTTCCTTGGAATACAGCAATGCTGTTGTTGGATGATACAATAACAGAAAAGAGCTAATAAGTTGAGCAGCATGGCTAAAAAGGGTCATTCACATGGGCAGGCTGCACTGTGTGGTGAGCGGCTTTTTTTCTGAGGGAGAATCTTTCCCACTGCTAGATATGAGCGCTCCTGCATGGCACAGCTCAGGTTTAAAGAACTTGTGTGTGTGCATAACTGATTATTGGTTATTGGATTGCCTTAATTTCTATGTGAGAAAGACTTAAAAACCTGATACTTTCCAAGTGGACAAGAATTCTGAAACTAAAAAACAAGAGTTTATAATGTCGAGTTGATACAGATCACAAATGTCAGGTGTGGCTGACTGTCAACTAGTATTCCTCTCTGTTACGCTTAAACACTCTTTAGCATGCACCTTTGAGTCTATTGTTATTGCTGCTAGAGCTTTGGAGGGAGGGAATTAAAAGAATTATTCTTTAAAAAGTTAAAGTAGAAAGTCTCTATTTTAGAAGATGGCAGAAGAAAAAACAAAGCTATCTCCACGAGCCATCTGCTCCTCATATCGGGTAAGGAGGTATTAAGAGTCAATGACTAACAACTACAGCAATAAGGTATGTTCCTAAATTTTCTATGGTAAAGTATGCTGCTTCATATTCTGTGAAATAGTAGAAAATAACATTTTCTTTAACTGTCTTTAACTGCACATACACACACACACCCGCACCCCTGGCTAATGAATGGCTATTTTAAAATCACAGCATAAACACCAAATGCTAGGCATAGTCAATTGCTCAGGTGTAGCTTGTAATCCATCTGTACCATATGTTAGAAGCACGTGGTGTACATTAAAAGTCTGACTCAATCCTTATGAAACTATAGTTACTTTCTTCCTGTAATCTTCCAATTTTCACAATATTGTAATTGGAGAAAGGGATTTGTCTTATATAGAACAGGGGTTAACAGTGACCATAGGAAGTAATTCTACAAAATTCCAATAGTTGCCTTTGAGAATGTTCCAATTGTTCACATATCAGAAAGTTAGGTGGTCTTCTGGATTCTCACCACAACCATGTTCCAGTGATTTCAAAGAAATCTATGACTTGAATTGACTTTATGTGTACAGAGATCATTCAATCCTTTGAAACTTTTCCTAGATTATCAACTTCTCAATGGTCAACAGTGGTCAAAGTGTATAACCCAACCCATAATGTGAATGCTTACTTAATAACTCCATTTCTTCCTTTCTCATACCTTGCAAATCACAGCCTTCCATTTCTAATGAAACAAATTTTATACTACAAAAATGGTTTTAAAAATCTAAATTTAATAAATTTTGTTTAAAGCAGAGTAAAACCAAAAGCATCTCTTTTCATTACTCTACAACAAAATTAATTGGATTAAATGCTTATAAGAAAGTGTTTACTATATGATAGGATTCTAAACCACAAACAGAGGGATAAATTCTGAATTTGACATTTACAACTTTTATGTTCCATTTATGTAATTATCTAAAATGCTAAATGTAGTATATGAATGCTCAACAGTTTTTTGAGTGTTTTTGGTAGAATTCAGTCAGTTACTAAACATAATGGTCAGCTTTATTAAAAACACATGTCATAGAAGGAGAGTAAAGCCAATGCCAGAGTCTCAAGATAGACAAGCAAGGCCTCCCTTTGATTACAGTATTTTAGTGTGGCCACAAGCATGACCTTCAGGGACTGAGGTGGGCTTCTCTCAGAACACAGTATTTAAAAATGAAGCTTGATCTGAGACAGCTAAGCTGACACATAGCTTACAGATGCTAAACCCTTCAGTTCCTAAATGTTCAGTTATTACAATGGAAGAAAAGCGTGTGCTTCTATGAACTGTAACTGACACTAATTGTATGTGTCTGTATTTCATCTTCACTGGATTTTCTGGGGGGAAAAACCTGTCAGAATATAAGAATTCATAAGGAGGAAATATTTACTATATTATTTCACGGTAGCCTATTATACTTTCAGAATGTTACAGAGCAGACAGAAACTAGTCTCTGCTCAGAGATCACATAATAACAAAGGGGAACAAATCTTCCAGAAAGTGTCAATATTTCAGATGTTGTTTGTTATATGTAAATTGAAAGAAAAAAGTAATCCAGGTTTCACTTTCTCAAACCTTAGTACAGTGAAAACTATACTGAAGTTGTATAGGGAGAAGTTTATTGGCACAAAAATATAAGTAAATAAAAATTCCCTATGTCTGAATCAGAGGAAAATTAGTTCATTTTTCACTTCTTCCCAGAAAATATTAATTTGGGCAACCCCATGTGCTATACTTTTTCAGCCAATATGGATTTTTATTAGCAAATTAAACAAAAAGTTGCTCTCTCCAAGTATCTGGGGAATATTTCCTTTAAAGGAAGTGTGGGCGAGCTGCACTTATTAAAATCAGAGACACATAGGGTTAGACATGGTCTCAGAATTTGTCTAATCACATTCCCTGCGCCACTCCATTACTAGTTTCACAGGTGAGGAAACACAAACCCAGAGAGTGTCCATGACAAATCCAAGGTCTCATAGCTGGTACAAAGGTGTCATTAAAACTAACTACACGGGCCAGGCACAGGGGCTCACACCTGTGAACCTAGCATTCTGGGAAGTCAGTAGTTCGAGACCAGCTTAAGCAAGAGTGAGATCCCCATCTCTACTGAAAATAGAAAAATTAGCTGGGCATGATGGTGCATGCCAGTAGCTGAAATTAACCAGGTATAGTGATGCATGCCTGTAATCCCAGCTACTCAGGAGGCTGAGGCAGGAGGATCATTTGATGCCAGGAGTTGGAAGTTGCAGCGAGCTATGATGATACCACTGCTCTCTACCCAGGGTGACAAAGTGAGACTCTGTCTCAAAGAAATGGAAACAAAAACAAAACCCAACAAACCCCCTAAACTGTGCAAATGTCTATACCCTAAAAGTCTACTCTTTTAATAAGTACAACACAATGTGGCTGATACATTGATATTAAAATTTTAAAGCTTCTTTTAAACTTAGCTAAAAACTTAGTTAAGTATTTCCAACTGCTCAAATAATTTCCCACGGCTGCCCATCTTTGGAAAAGCACAAGAAACTTTAGATGTTGAAGGATGTAGACACTACCAAATCTAAAACAATATCAGTAGATAGTAAAATGCAGAATTACAGAAGTCTTTCCTCTTCCTTATAACTAAAGTTGTGCTGTTTCCACCAAACACAACTCTGGACATAAGAGTAAACTTTTAACAAAATTGTCCAAAAGATTTGAAATTGTATTTACTAAGTAGGTGAAACAATCACAATAAAGCTTTGCTGATATTTTTTAACTGTCGTGAGATTTTCCCCTAGTTATAGTATATCAACTTTCCATGTTAAGAAACCACATTGCTTTTAATCAAAATTTACAAAAGTAAGGTAGCATACACATCAAAGTAACATGTCTGGTAGAACTGGGATAGATGCAATTTCTTTTTCTAAAAGGCAGTGACCTCACTGACAGAAAGGTTCAACTAGACTTTAAGACAATGTGTTTATATAAAAATAGTAGAATCGTATATGGTCAGCTCTTACCTACTCATGCTTGGGTTTATTAAGAACCTAGAGAATAAAGTCCTTTACATGGCCTACTAAAAAATAATAATAAAATAAAAGAACCAAGGGAAGACTCAGGAAACAGATGGATTTAAGAAAGACCACAAGCAGTGAGGTTATTTAGCCTGAATAAAGGAATAAAACATGATTCTATGTGGACCTTAACAACTACATGAAAATCTTCATTATTGGAAGGACATACCCTTTCAAAGATCACGATATCCAATGAAGACTAAATTAAATAAAAGGAATTAGATTTGTGAATAGAATTGTTTAATTAGACATGGGGAGATTTTAGAATTCTTACTATGTCAGTCCAGGTACTCTAAGAAGCAAACAACATGACAGAATTAGATGTGCAAGAGATTTATTGGGGAAAACACATGTACATGGCAAAGAGGAGACCACGCAGGAATAGGTATGGAGAGCCTTCAAGCCATGATGCAATTCTGATATCTATAAAAGGAAAGAGAAAAGTAGAAAGATTGGGTAGTAGAAGCACAGTTCTGAAAGAGTTTCAGCCAGGCTGATGAGAAGTCCCAGAGAAAAAATTGCCATCATAGGAGTGCCAGATGGTGGAGTGGCCTGGCTCTCTTACTCCACCATGCTCAGTCATTGGCTGGGAGCAGTCCCTGAGGAGTGTGGCTTTGGTACGAACATTGAAGCAGATCTGAAGGTGTGGCTACATTAGGCTGTCTGCCTCCTATGTCCCTTGCAACAGCTTCTCTTGAAAGAATATCTGAGCAGTGCGTCTCTGCAGCCACAACCCTCACTTTACAGATTTCTTAATTTTTAAAATTTATAGCTGATTTAGTTTTCAAAGTGCTGGAAATTCAGGCAGTGAAAGCAATAATGGTGATCCCTTCCACTCATTTTGGTTTTGAACTTATATTTGGCAAAATGTTTAAACCAAAGAGATCAACTTTTAAACTGAATTATTCCATCTCAATCTTCTCATTTTATTTTTATAAGTTAAAAATATTTTGTTCATTGTGTGTTACGTAAGCAATTCATGACAGCTAGTGGATTAAATTAAAATAAATTTTAATTCTTATTTGAAGACAGATCATAAGCAGAACGCCTTTTATTCTTCTAGATTGGTTTAAAGCAAATTGCTCTATGTATTACAGCAATTTTAAATGTATTTAAAGTTTTTTTGAAATTGAGAATTATGTGAAATAGTCTAACAGTTTAAGTTTAAACGAGGCAATTAGCTGGTTACAACTGGAACTACCAGGCCCTATTTAAAATAATGAGGTCTGACAGTTATGGAATCTGAATTATTCATTGATAACTAGCTTCTCCTCATCTGCAAACCATGGCTAGCATTAATAACAGAGGTGTAAGTGTGATAACCAAAGAGTCTGACATTAAGAACACACATGTAAAAGTGCTAAATTCTTATTTAATTAAAAGAGATCATGATAGCAATATTTTTCCTGAAAGAAAATCATTAAGCAAAATGCATTTTCTCATATGGTGCATTTCTCCCTTTCTCTAAGGTAGATTTTGCATAAGGAAATAATTAATTTTGATGGCATACAACAAAACAATCTATGTTTTAAATATAAGGTAAAATATGAAGAAATGTAAACATTTTAAAAATTATTAAAGCTTTAAGGTAATCATTTCAGAATACTAGTTCCCTAATTTGAAGTCCCTAGAACAAGTAAATTATAGACTTCAACTTTTTAATTGAAAGAGAAAAGCAGACCATAGTAAATTACATGCAAAAAGGCAAATAACTCAATTGATGATCATTTAATTGAAGTGAATACTGTGATTACCATGAGCCAATTCACTTATTGGCAGCATGGTTCAAAACTAACAGAATAAATCAAGTTGTTGCTCCCCATAATTTTGCAGCAAAGAAAGAAAACTTGCAAGAGGTCACTAGGCATAAATCCATATTGTCCTTTCCAGTCAGAAATGGTGCCACTAAAGGAGGGACTACCCTTGTACACATGCGGGCATGGGAAAGACTAAGAGGCATAATTATAAACTGTTCCTTTCTATACTGAAAACAGGTTAACACAAAGGAAAACCAGTAAAAACAAAAGCCAGTCCCTTGGTTTGTTGCTCTGGTTACTGTCTATTTCTCTCAACATTGGATGAAAATGAGTGATTCAATATCTAATTTCCCTGTATTGATACTGAGATAGTCTACTGCCCGTCATAATCAGGCTGACTATGTATCTCACTCCACTCAGGGTAGTACTGCTTATTTCTGTTATTTCAGTGTAATTATTAAAATATATGCAGTGAACCTGTTCGCTCTCCAAAGTATTCTGATTTGGCCATCCTAATAATAATAGTAGTAATAGTTCCCATTTTTTGAGGGCTTATTGTGAGGCAGGTCCTGAGCTAGATGCAAACCTAAAGCATTAGGCTTGTATGGTTATTATCTCCATTTCATAATCAGGAAAGCTGAACTTCTGAGAGGTTAAGTAACTTGCCCAAAGCAACACAGTTAGGCCAAGAGCCAGGATTGAGACTGTGGTCAGCCTGAACAAAAATTTACGCTCTTAATCATTATACCATATTCCTACTGCTTTGAGACTCATGAAAATTCATGCCATATTATAGAAAACCCTAAACTGACAGTCACAAATGCACTTCAGATATGCCCTGGCATCATAAAGTTGGCGGGGTTTCTAAAGCAGGAGTGGCAAAATAATTTTACATTGAGAAATTTACACAAATAAAAATATATATCAAAATAAGATGAAGTCAGAGAGCGCAGTCAGATAATAGAGTCAGAAAAATCTCACGTATTTCAAGTTTTCTCCCTGGTATTCATCAGCAGCACAACCTAGAAAAAGAGTAAGTGACTCTAGTTAAGCCTGGAGTGTCCCAAGAGTCCAAGTAAAGAATGTCCCAAAATGGGCTTTTAGATATGTCTCTGTTACTGGATTTATGGCTCAGTGCATGTGCATTTGTAACACAGAGGTTTCCTTAGTAAGACTTACAAAAAGAGAATTTGAAAGATGGCTTTTTTTATTAGTGCAGATATATATGCCATAACCTGATTTTTTTCCAGTACAGATGTCAGTTACAGTATACCTATCATGCTCTGCAGATTGTGTCATTGGTCAAGAAAGAGAAAAACCCCAATATAATGATTGATAATCAATGTGTCTGGCCTTTAAGTCCACCCAGAGGAGAAATGAAACACTGATATAGAATCTCTCCCCGAAGAAAGAAAAGCACTGAGGGTGGAAAAAGAGGGCAGGATGAGCTACCCTTGGAGGAATATAAATAGTGGAGCTGTCGAGTGTGGGGTTCTGCTTGGTTTGGTATAAAATGTTGTAAGTGAATGATACATGAAGTTTACATCATAGTTTCTTTTTGTAATAAAACCATTAATATAAAATAAAATAAGTGCAATATAAGAAGATCTTTTTAGTGTCTTTTTTTTTTCTTTTTTGACAGCTTGCCCTGCTGGCCCCTTCGTCTCCCAACTGAGCGACGCAGCTTGAAGCACATGAAGGAAGACTTGGCCATTGTATCTATTGCTAATGATATCTGCACAGGGAATGATTAGAGTTTATTCCCATGCTAGCTTCTAGTTAGACTGGCTTGTAAAAAGTTAATCTAGATATTCCTTGTTGCCTCTCTCTCTAATTTTTTATTCTTTTCACCCCTCTTTCTCCTTTTATTTTCTTCTGTGGATGGCATTTGTCCTCTAAAAGAAAACCTGGCAGAGGTATTTAAAACTCTAATACACAATCTCACTGATTATTTTATGCTCATGAATGAACTATCTAGCAATATAATATTTCACTTTTTGTGCCCTCCTGGTGGTAGCATAAGATAAATGCTAGAGTATCTTTAATTAACTAAAGGAAGCAGAAAGAAATCTCTGTGGATTAATAATATTTATGGCCCTAAAATGAACAAAATAACTGATGAAGGTGGGAGGGGGCAACTACATGGTAGACAAATCTTAGAGAGTTAATTAAAACAAAATTCATGCTTATTTTGGCCTTTTTATCTACATAAAGTATTGATGCCAGGACAATGAATGGAAAATTTTTAAATGTTCTCGTCCTTCCTCACAGTCTATGTAGTATAAATATTTCACCCTTCTCCATTCCTCCTTCCTTCTACCCTCCACTACCAACCCTCATTATTTCTGTATATAACCACTCAGTCTTAATCTTAATGCCTTCTCACAAAACTTCAGATTTTCTTCAAAGTGATGATGACAAAGCTTCTGAGGCAAGGTCCCTCAATATTTGCTTGGTGTGTGGACTGAAATGAATGACATACTTGGGAAGCTGCATGCATACCAACAGCTTGGTTGCCTTGTTTCCCAGGTTTGAGGGAGGACATCATTGCAAGACTTGTACAGAAAAAAAAAATCAAAGGAATCGATAGAAAGAATTTGGCTCTAGCTATAGTAAAAATCAATTTGCCATCAACACACTAATTGTCAGAAATAACTGTTGCAAAGATTGGTCAGAATTCATAGATGAAAAGGGGGCCAAGAACTGTGAGGCCAGATAAAAGAAGAAACAAGGAGTTGGTCAAAGACTCACAGACTAGACCAGCCATGCTATTTGGTCTGTAGTAGACCTCCTGGTCTTAACATCAAACAAACAGAATCTATTAAGTTCTTGATCTTAACTAAATAGGGACAAAGACAGTGGTATACACAAAACACAGTCAGTACAAGTCTGGGATAAGGCTTGTATCCTCTAGTGGAATTATAAGTTAATTTCGTTGGTCAGGTGTGGTAGCTCATGGCTGTAATCCTAGCACTCTGGAAGGCCGAAGTGGGAAGATGGCTTGAGGTCAGAAATTGGAGATCAGCCTGAGCAAGAGCGAGACCTGATCTCTACTAAATATAGAAAAATTAGCTAGGCATCATGGTACGTGCCTGTAGTCCCAGCTACTCGGGAGGCTGAGGCAGGAGGATTGTTTGAGCCCAGGAGTTGGAGGTTGCAGTGAGTTATGATGAAGCCACTGTACTCTACCCAGGGCAACAGAGCAAGACTCCAAAATAAATAAATAAATAAAAATAATTAACTTCTATATTCTTCTCAGTATTTTTGTATTTTTAAAATTTTATATAATAAAATACATTACTTTTATAGTTATTATTGCTGCTAGAAGAATAAAAATAGTAATAGAATATATAAATATACAATATTATTAACAAGTTCAAGAATTTTCTAAGCCTGGTGCTAAAGAGAAACCTGGAACCCTTTACTGGGAAATTATTAATAAATGAATGCCTTCTTTGAAAAGAGTTTTGAAATCTTTGCAATCTATTATAGTAGAGATAGGTTGAACTTCCACAATAATTGATACCCATTTAGTGAATAACCAAGAACACCTAGATCCTTTTCTAGGCTCAATATTAGAGAGAAAAACATCTTTAAATAACCATGATTCTATCTAGAATAAATCCCATATTTTTCACACTAAGCCCTATTTCTACTCTATAAGGTGGAGTCTCAGTGAGCCTCTAGCAGTATAAAGTTGCTAGAGCTACTTGCTCCTAGGATTCCCCAATAACAAGAGTAAAGTTCAGCCTTAAATAAAATTGGTTCTCACTTCTACAATAAGCATAATCTTCTTCCCCTTTCCAGGGCCAGATGACCTCCTGCAATCCATTGGCTCTCTAGAAAACCTATGCCTTCCAAATAAGGTTGTGCAAGTTGTGTACAAAGGTAACCAGCCAAGGGGGAGTATGTGGGGCCAAAGTCCAACTCACAGACCCCTCAACAACCTTTGTGCCTTAACTTGAGGCTACAACAACCTGGAGGAAAAAATTCCTTTCATAATTCAACCACCTGAAAGAGTGCCTTTTTGTAATTCCTTTTTAGAAAAGGAATCTTTTCTAAACTCACAAAAATATGCACCATGTACTGGTAGTGACCATGAGAGAAATCTATTTTGAGAGCCTCTTAGCTCTTTACTTTCAAGCATCTCCAAATCTATGAATCTTTCAATTCACTATTTCAGTTCCTCAGATCTATATTCCATGCCCTTGGGTCTCTAGGTGGAGACAAGATTTGAAAAAATAATTCAGATTAAAATATGAATGGTTAAGATTGTAATGTGTTTGTCTTTCTAGGGAGCACTTTTTCATTTTAACTGAGGACTCTGACTCAGTTTCAAAATACCTAGTGCCACAGGAAATTTCATTACTAGAATGACTGGTGAGGAAGATGTTTTGCCCTTTAGCCTTACAATCCTACTAAGGTAAAGACTTGGTCCCTCCAAATGTTCTTTGTAATATAGCAACATACATGACCCATTCATTAAATCTGACCCAGGGCCCATGAATTCAAAAATTCTTAAATTGTGCAATGCCATCATTTGAAGATACAAGAAATGAATGAGCAATTGTCTATATAGAAAAAGACTTTTAAAAGATTTCAGTTCAAATCTTGAACACTTATAACCTGTGTGGCTTTAGCCAAGTCACCTCACTTACTTAAACCATATAGAATTATTCTAAGGAATAAATTAGACATTTGTGGCAAACTCTAGCAAAATGGCAGAAAAACAGAAGGCACACAGGATGTACGAAATTGGAAGGAGAAAAATTCATAGCCTCTGTGGATCTAATACTACATATACTACTATCAGTAACATAAATAATCAAAAGTTGTGTTCATCAGTTAGGATAATTTTAATACAGTAAGCACAATTAATATAATAGCAGCCATTTTTAAATTCTGTTACTAAATTCATTTGTAGTACTATTAAGATGAAAATCAAAGAATACAGGCATAGGTATGTTTGAAGCATCAGCAACTATTGTAACAGGCTTACCATAGGAAAATGTTTCTTTAACATTAGGATTCCTTCTTGGCATCTTCCCTCATGGGACTTGTTCTTTCCCTGAATTACTCATTTTAATTGAGAATTATAAAACTACACAGGGGGTATCCTCACGCTGAGATCAAAATGACTGAAGTTTTCATAGACTTCTTTTTTTGTGTGGTAGGTTGATGATAGCATGCTCCAGCTTAATTTAATAGATAAAACAGTTCTGTTTCTTAACTACAGAAAATAGATGAAATAGCATTTGCTTTTCACAGCCAAGGTCTAAAGAATTTTATTTCTAATTTTCATCTTTCACTAAAATAGTCACAGAACCTTTCATCAATAAAGTATGCTATTTCTTAACATTATTGTCAGAGTCTGATTTTTTAAATTGCTTCTATTAAATCTGGGAAAACACACTCCCACTCATGTTTTCTATGGATGTCTTAATATCCTAAAATTTTCCATGATCCCATTGCCAAATTATACTGTGAAAACCTCGTCCTGTAAACAAAACACAAAGTCAATGAAATGTGTAAAGAGAAAGGTTAATGGTATAACAAGATCAGTTTATATCAAAATATTTAAACTCAGACTCAGAATTAACACCTACATATACAGAATACAAACATAAACAGTCATATCTTAAAACTAATCTGGCACACAGCATGAGGTTGCCCAAAAATGAGATAACAAGTAAAACATTTAAAAATTTAAAAAAATTACTAGGCATTAAGATCCTAGAATTTCAGACATTTTGAAGAACCACAAGTATGAGCTGTACAGATGATGTGATTTCTACTTTTTCTTTTCCAAGATAAGGAATCTGAGGCCCAAGAGTCTGAGTATCTTGTCCCAGATCAAAAAGGGGTGAGTGTCAGAGTCAGAAGACCCCTGGTTCCCTGATTCCTGTTTGAAGCTTTTTGCAGTACATTGTGAAGCTACTTTAGATCTGGATTCTACTTGAGGAAAGCAAATGAAAGGACATGTTGGTGGAAAGCTGAAGTTAAAGGACAGTGGACAGAAGCCTATCAGAAGGTAAGAAGGGGCAAATAAGCTAGCACAAAAATCCTTCTCCCTCACGCAATCAGTGAACTTATCTCAGACACCTTTCATTTCTTTTTCTAGTCTTTGCATTTGTACGCTTTTAAAAAATCTTCTTATGACTTTGGAAAAAGGTCCATTCACATTAATTTCCCATTTGCCAAATGGCCCATCTCCTTTAAAATCTTTTTGAAAATGTTACCTTTTGCTGGAAACTTACTACAATAACAAAAATGTCTTACATTTACTGAACAGTCGACCTGTGCTCCCAACTGAAGACCACAGATTGATGGCCACCTGTCATAGCTACTCCTCCCTCACAAAGCTATATATGCACTGTGACGGTATTCCCCTGGTGGCACTTAACTGCTCTAAAGAGTGTGGAGTTTCAAGTTACACAGTCTAAGTTCAAGTCCTGACTCCATATTTTAATAGCCATGTCTCACTGGGCAACTTACTCTTGGTTTTAGTTTCCTCATCTATGAAATGGAGGGAGTAATACTAAAAACCTCATTGATCAAAGGAGTTAATTCCTGTAAAGCACTTAGAACCCTGCCTGGTACACTGTAAGCCATTGGTTAATTTAACTATTATCATTAGTTATTATTTAGTTCTTCAACTAAATTCCACATCTAGACAGAAAGCTCACTGAAAGCAGAAACCATATTTGATTTGCCTTTGTATGTTTAGCACCTCACATGAGGCTTTACTTAAAAGAGATTTCAACTTGCAATGCAGTCCCTGTGGCAGAGATGCTAATCAAACATATTTTCTCTTCCTGGGCATACAGCTAAGTTATGGTTCCCAGCCTTTGCATCAGGATGGAGCCATGTGACTAGTTCTCACCAATGAAATGTGAGCTGAAGTATCACTTACCACTTCCGGGATACAGCAGTTAAGAATGGGTATATCCTCTCCCTGCTTTCTCTCTTCCCTGTTTGTTGGCTGGATGCTAAATTCTATGCACTGAAAATGGTGAGTCTCCCATTGGCCTGGCTTTGTAAAGCAGAGACCCTTCTAATCATTGCAACCTGCACTGAACTATAAGATGAGAAAGAGGGAAAAAGCCTTTGACGTGTGAAGCCACTTAAATTTTGCAGTTATTTGTTACAGCAATTAGCCTGCCCTGGTTAGTAAAGTCCACATCAGGCAGATTATGACATGTGAAGAAGAAAAAGGGAAACAGCCACTGAGAAAGGGGTTTCTTGTTTTCAGTCTTTCTAGCAGTACGTTTTTCAGAAATTACTTTTTCTTCCCAGAATCACAGATATAAAGTATTTTAAGCTCCTTAGTATATTTTACATATTAAGCGTCCACAGATAATCTTGTTTGAGCAAAGGCTTTTAAAGAAGGTTTAAAAAACATTGCATTATAAAAAAAAAACTGTGTTTATTTTCTTTATAATCATAGCATATTTTATTAATAGACAGTGCATAAACATTAAGTAAACAATGCATCAAGCTAAGAAGTTAAAACACAATCTTTCTATGCCTGCCTTATTTGATGATTAAAAAAGATAGCAAAAAAAAAAAAGATAGCAAACTTTTTTTAAAACATAAAAGATTTTATCATGATATTTTATTATGTAAAAACATATAAGAATTCTCAGTTGACAACCTAATGTCCTGGCACCCAAGGCTCCTTATGTTCTGGTCCCTACTTTTTGTCAACCTTTCAGATAATATGGCATTGAGGTTAAGAACTCAAAGTCTGGCATCTGATTTCTCAGATTTGAATTCTGGCTCTGCCACTAACTCTTTGCACAATCTTGAGCAAGTTATATAACCTCTCAAGCCTCAGTTTCCTCGTATGCAATGATAGAAATATCTCACAAAGTTTTTAAGAGGTTTAAATAGATTAAGACATCTAACGTTCTTGGAACAGCATCTGACACAGTATGATTAGTACTGTTAACTATTGTGATTACCCAACATTGTCTAATCAAATTTTATATTATAATTCTTTTATTTCAGCATATTACGGGGGTACAAATGTTTAGGTTATATTATAATTTATGCACAAGGGACCATGCTAGGCTTGTAGGAGAAACGGTGAAATATAAAACATATTTTCTGTGAACAGAACTCATCATGTTAGGCAGAAAAGCCTTAAACTGGAAAAATATTAGTTTAAGTCAGTGCACAATATATGCTTAACTTAACCTAAATTTTAACAGGAAGACTAATACAATGTTTTACATATATTTCTTGAAAGCAAGCCTCATATCAAACCCCTTTTCATAAAATGTTTATTAAGTTAGATTTTTTTAAATTACATATTTAGCATTTTACCCAAAGGGGAAACAGAATTTTTATGTTCAGATGTGTAAAAATGTTCAGCATCAGATATTGTATTTCAGAATAAAAGTAAATATCAATTAGCCGTATCCTAAATGGAAAGCTTGCTAAAGCTTGTTAATCTTGCTAAGTGTACTTGTTACATATGCAAACAAGAAATAAACTATATAGCATTTTCCTCCAAAAAGATTATTTTCAATAGTTTTTAGAGCTCTTTTCACTGAGATTAAATATGCAAAAGAAGAGCTTTCCCCATATTTTATTCCTTTAGAATATTTTAATAAAAGATTAACTGCTTCTGCTATGAACATTTTCATGTTTTTTAACTTCTCTTTCTCCCAATTTTACCTTACTACTTCTGGTTCTATCACCTTGAATCAGAGCCTTCTCTTGCTGTTTTTTCAACCTTTCAAATGCTTGGAGACAATGATGGAGGTAGGGAGAGCGCCAGCAAACACAGTTCCAAGACCTCTTTGCCCCACCAGCACGCAACTCATTTAACAGTATACAAATGATTTAACAGTAATCCCAGCTGAGTTCCCAGAGGAAATCATTTCCATTCCCACCACTGCTTGCAGATGGAGGTCATGTTTCTTTCTCTCCTTAGTCACTGCTCAGCCAAACTATTCTATTTACATAATTCTCCCAGTAGTGTTAGGTAAACTTTTTGAAATCAAAGCAGTTTATAGAGTTGCACATCCAGAAAGGGCTGTGAAATTGGAGAATTGAAGAGCTCCTGGGCCAGGGCACGGATGATGATTTTATATTTGCCCTGTCCTAGGTATTCTCCATTTCCCCTCCAGATCTAGATCCATCTTGCGTCTTTCCAGGCTGACTTGTATAACCTTGTTCTCTGACTTTCTGTTACTTTCTGCTGGGTTCAGTGAAACAGAAGCATTGAGGATACCTGAGGGTAGTTAGAAATTGGAGTTGGGGTATATTTATTCCCCGGCGGCCTCCCTTCTATATTTATTCCCTGGCTCTCTCTTAGCTTGTCTGAGAATTTTCTCTTGTGTCTACAGATATTCCCTTCATATTTCAACAACAGTTCCTTCTTCCCTCTTTAGGATTTAGGTCATAAACAACTCTCCTACCATCGCTAGTCCCAGAGTGATTTGCCATCCTTGTTAGTTTCACTTCTCTATAGAGTTCTTTCACTGAAGTCTCTTCATTTGCCCCTTGTGAGTGTGCCGTCATTTTCTTGCTGGGCCCCTGGCTAATGTTTTTCTAAAAATGTGTGACACTAATACCAGATAGCCTCCATCACATCAAAACTGATGGGCACTCTAGATGGTATCCACATAACCAAAGAAGAATGGGTTTTTCATTCTGAAAGCTCAGTAAAGTTTGCGTTATTGGGAATCCAGAAATAAGTGCAAATTCAAGGCAAGATTGGTTACAAAAAAATTGATTAGAAGTCTTTATTAGTCAGGTCTTTCCAAGGAGACAGAACCAACAGGATATATATAGAGAGAAAGAGAGTTGAGAGAGGATTTACTGAGGGAATTGGCTCCTATAATTATGGAGGCTGAGTATTCCCACTATAGGCAGCCCAAAAGTGGGAGAGCCAGAGAGGCTGGTAACATAATACAGTACAAGCCCAAAGGTCTCAGAACCCAGAAATCTGACAGTCTAACTCTCAGTCTGAAGGCCAAAGGCCTGAGAAACTGGGGCTTGGGGACACTGGTGTAAGTCCCAGAGTCCAAAGGCCAGAGAACCTGGAGTTCTGATGTACAAGGGCAGAAAAAGAAGAGTGTCCTAACTCCAGAAGAGAGCGAACAAATGCACCTTTCCTCTGTCTTTTTGTTCTATCCGGGCCCTCTGCTGGTTGGGTGGTGCCCGCCCACAATGATAGAAGATCTTCTCCACTCAGTCCACTGACTCATACACCAATATCCTCTGGAAACACCCTCACAGAAACACCCAGAAATAATGCTTTACCAGCTCTCTAGGTATCTTTTAATCCAGTCAACTTGTCACATACAATTAACCCTCATAGAGTCTGTTAACTTCAAAGCTCCTCAGAGAATTTATCCTTTCTATCATGGGTTGAGATTCTTAGACATTCCTCTCAAATGTCAGCAAATACCACAATTTGACAGGACCAGCACATGGCACCATGGAGTGATGGCACCCAGCTAGCCTGGTTTCAGCACCAACTCTTTCACTAATAAGTTGTATGATCTTGGACAAGTCATTTAGTCTTTTGGACTTCAGCTTTTTTTCAGTCTTCAATAGGGCAAAGCTGTAATTCATGGCCTTCCAGTTCCTGCTACATCTCAATGTAGTCACAGTCCTTCTTCTCAACAGCAAAATCTTCTGGTGAAGTACCAGCCTAATCATATGTGCCAAATTCTGAAGTCTATCTTTTCATGCAGCTCATAAACCATCCTACATTGTCTTGAGTTATAGTCAATGAGGGAACAAGGAGCCTGCCTTGCAAAATGAGCACTGTTTTCTGCTCAGTTTATGGAGGCAATGATTGTGTTTAACCTCTGGCCCCTCAAAACATCATGCCTGATGAGATAGAGTTTGTGAACAGGAGTCATGTGTGAATCAGGAATCTTTCCTGGCCTGGGAAGCAGGGACCAACACTAAAGTAGCATCCATCATCTGATGCCTGCTCTCCGATGAACAACCTTAGTATCTGATCTAATCACACTCAGTTCCTTTTCTAATAAGCTAAGCCTTTTCACAACTCTGTGATTTTTTAATGTTCTATTCTCTCTGCCCAAAATGCCTACGTTCAAGATGGCAAATTCCTCTATGCATTTAAGCCCCATTCACTTGCTCTATAAAACATGTTCCTGCACCCCCACTTTCTTCTCTCTTCTCCTATAGCACTGTCCTCCTCTGTTCCTCCTACCTGTGTTAACGTCCAATCACACACTGCATTGTGCTTATCCATTACTTATAGCATCCCTCCCACCAGTCCCAATGAACCAGCAGCTCTTCTGTCTCACCTTGAGTGCCCAGAGCAGAGTCTAGCATAAAAATATGCACTATGAATGCTAAAAATATTCATAAATAAATGTAATAGATGAAATACTTCTCCAAAGATAGGACTCCCAAATGAACTTGCTTGGGCGTTTTTTAAAGTCAGTGACTCTGCCTTGGAATGGATCCACCTTAAAAGCAGGAGCAGGAGCAACAACAGCAATAAAACAAGAAACTACACATGGTGAAATGACCTAAAATGCTCAGTGGCAGAAGAGAGCTGTAATAGCTCTGAAACAAAGCTTTCCTGTATGTCGACATAGAGCTAGGAATAAGAAAACAATAAGAGGAAACAGATTAGATGCATTAAGGGAAATCTTATTTGGTTGTGGTGTTGGTGGTGGTGGTGATAGTGATTGCTGTTATTGTTTTCTCAAAGCTTCCTACAAGTTGAACAGAATGGACAGAGCGGGAGCGCAAAAGGAGTCTGCAGACAGCTGTCACTAGCTCTGCAAATTTTTTACAAGACCTAGGGTATATTGTTGCAACCATTCTAGTGCAAAATACTCAAGAAGTCAACAATCTTTTTATGGTGGACTTACATGTTCCTAGCTTTAGGGAAAAAATATTATTAAGACACAGCCACTGCTTTTGTCTTTGAGGAACACACAGTCTAACTTGGGAAACATACTCGTAAACGACTTACTATAATTCAACATGACAAATGCTGTAGGAAAGGTAAGGAGAGTTAGAGACAGGTGAAGAAATGGTTAATTCAATGACACTGGTTGTGAAAATTTTCAGGGGAAGGTGAGTTTAGAGCTGGATGTGAAAGAATAAACATACATTTGCAGGAGGAGAAGGAAACAAGAGAAAGATCTGTCAGGGAGAGAACAAACCAATAGAAGGAAATATAAAAGCACACTGTAAGATTTAAGAAGAGAGATGAGATTTAGAAAAGTGAGGTCGGGATGATGTTGGTAAACTCTTTGAGCTATGCAGGAATCACTGGCATAGGTTTTCCCTATACTAGGCATTTGTATTCAAACCTAATGGTTGTGGTGTGCACTGTCTGGGGGATGGACACACCTGAAGCTGGGTGGGGCAAAGGCAAAATATGTAACCTAAACATTTGCACCTCTGTAATATGCTGAAATAAAAAAAAAAAAATATGAAAAACACTCTGCCATACCTTAGGAAAAGCACAAAGTAAATGATTGCATTATTTTTCTTATTTCTGTTTTACTTATGGTTCCTTCTTGAAAAACAGATTTTTTCTGACTTTCCACTCTTTATTCTTAATCCCCATCCTTCTCTTTGTCAATGCATCCTCTGACCACAATTCAATTCACTGCCTTACCTCTTTATCTGTTGACTATATACATGCAATTTTTAAAATGAAATAAATTATAAGTATGTATGAGTCCTCTACTACCCCAGTGACACTGCTCTATGTTTTGTGGGGATAAATCCAAACCATTTTAGTGATGATTTATTAGCTTGTGAGGTCTTCAAGCATAGGGAATCAAGTATTTAGTTTAATAATGAACCTCCTAGGGAAATTCTAAAACCTAAGCTTAGAATTTTTTATGTGGCTGAATATTCTTTGCTAAGGTCAAAAAGAATTTTAGAGTTGGCTTGTTAAAATATTAAGTATTTTCAATAAATAATATGCTAACTTTGTTAAGAATTTCAGAATGAAATTTGTAGTTGGTGTATTTTAAAGTTTTAAAATTTTTTTCCTTCATTCTGTTAAATAAATTTTCTTTCATTTCTTTTGTTTTATTGCTGTTATTGTCAAAATCTGTTTTTAAAAAGGGCAGAATAACATTTTATCTCTACTAGTGCCACTTTTCTAACTTTTTAACTATATATAATCACCATAAAATATGGGAGATACTGCTTGGTAGCCGTGTGTGTGTGTGCGCGCGCGCGCGTGCGCTTTTGGGGAATATTTTAATACCGTGAGATGAAACTAAGCTTACACTCTGCTCAAATCTTTGCTTTATATTTCATTTTAATGTATTACTGCATGACTTGAAGAAGCAAACTAAAAATTGTCAGAGTATTGTCAGGGGCAATGCTTGCAAAAACCAATCTAGTTTCACCACCCCTATTAGCTTTTCCACTTTCCATGAAAAAATTATTTCTGTCAATATTTTAATTTCAACTAGACAAGGTGGAAGGAGTGAGTGACATCTAAGCAGATGGTTGTCAGAAAACTGATGACTGCATACAGTGGTGTGATTAAGAATTAGGGAATAAATATATCCAGCTAGCTGTAAATACCCAGTATCTATATATATCCCCCTCAAGGAATTCAATCTTACAGATTGCATTATGATTAATAAAATACTTACATTTTGTAGTATATTTTAATAAATTTCTAAACTATTACCTAAGTATCAGCTATGCCTCTAGGACCAATAAAAACATTAGCTTAGGTGGACATAAATATGACCTTAAAAATCATTATTCATCTTCCTTATTAACTTTCTAAACACCTTGAAAGATGTGTGTCAGCTACTTAAATAAAAAGAAGTATAATTAGAATCATATAAATTATTTGCCTGTGGTTGTTAGGGTCAGAGAGGATCACCCCAAATCAGTACTCTATACCATGTTGCATCTTCAAATCAATATACAATTTTGCCCTTTTTGAATAGCTTGGTTTTTGGGGTCAAAGCTTGATGTGGGCAAGGAATGTCTACGCAGAAGTTTTCAAACTTTTTGATCATGACCCATCTTATGGATTGAACTAGGTAACCCTAAAAAGATATTGAAGTCCTAACTCCCAGTGTCTGTAGATGTGGCTTTATTTGGAAATAGGGTCTTTGCAGATGATCAAGTTAAAATGAGGTCATTAGGGTGGGCTCTAGTCTGATATAATTGTATTCTTATAAATAGGAAAAATTTGAACGCAGAGAGAGACATGCACACAGGCAGAATGCTAGGACAATATGAAGACAGATATTGGGGTGATGCATCTACAAACCAAGGAATGCCAGATTACCAACAAACCGGCAGAAGGTGAGAGAGAGGCATGAAATAGACTATCCCTCACAGCCTTCAGAAGGACCGGAGCCTGCCGACACCTTGATCTCTGACTTCCAGCCTCCAGAACTGTTCAACAATAAATTTCTGATGCTTAAGCCACCCAGTTTTTGATACTTTGTTATGGCAGCCCTAGAAAACTAATATAATACAAGCCACAATCAGAAATGCATTGTAATCCACAAAATTCACACACATACAAAATACACATTTTACAAAACAATATTTGCCATTACTATATGTGATATACTCTGATATTTTCTATTCTACATAGTTTTAAAATTGTTAGTCACAACTCATAAAATTTATTTTTAAGAGCTCATGACCCACAATTTGCAAAATATTAGCCTAATAGGAAAACAATATTTAACTCCCACAATGGGTCCCTTTTATTTGCTGTGACCAAAAAAAAAAAAAAAAAAAAAAATCTGAGATGTGACAATGTTTTAAAAGAATGTAATATGCACCACTAATGAAAAACAACATCAAATCAACAAAACATTCATATGATGGAAATTATTTACCGGAGTTCTTTAAAATCAGCACTAAAATCTCTGGACCCAAGATTGACAAGCAGGATTCTGAGTAATCCTCAAGTTGTATACTATTCTGACCTCAGCAGCTGAAGTGAAAACAGTACTTCTTATCCTAATCTTTTTGTCTGAGGTTTACCTCGAATGGTGTTGAGCAGGTTTAAGTAGGAGAAAATCTGTGAACAATGGTTAAAGCACTAATCAAACTTTAATAATCTCTAGAGCAGAGGTGATCTTACTTTTTAGCTCACAACTGAAGAGGTGAGGTCTCATTGGAACCTCCATTTCTGAATTTCCAACCCTCTACGTCCTTCTGTCTTTCTCTTTTCTCCCTCAATTCTTTTTGTTTTTTCTATTCTTCACAGGTTCTCATCTCTCCCACTCTGGCCAAGTGTTTTATCCATTCCTCATCCTTAGTGTACCTGCTCTCATCTCTTCTGTGTCAGCTTCCTTCCTTGTTCTTGATATTGTTTCTTCGTCTTTCCTTCTTCATCTGTCTTTGTGTTTTCTTTTGGTTTATTCTTCTCTCCTTTAACTCATATTGACATAAAGTTTTTAAGCTTGGTGTGTAATTAACTAAAATTAATAGCTTCTTTTTTAATTATAATAAGCAGATTTGTTGAATATCTTGATTTTTTCTAATACATTTTTAAAATGTAATTTTTTTGCATTTTATAATGCAGTCTTTATCCCCCCGTCATGGTCAGGTGGGGGGATAAAGGTTCTCACTTCTCCTTTAAACAGCAGCCCCATCCCTGCTTCAGTGGTTTTTAAAGTGCTGCTTTGTATATTACGTGGCAGGTAAGAGGAGTTTCAGAGAACGTTAAAACTAAAGC
Organism: Lepilemur ruficaudatus; assembly: GCA_963574885.1. Lineage (NCBI taxonomy): Eukaryota > Metazoa > Chordata > Mammalia > Primates > Lepilemuridae > Lepilemur > Lepilemur ruficaudatus. Next base: position 29,702 of record CAUYRT010061214.1, read on the forward strand.
AATGAGAATTGATGCTAATTAAAACCAATCAAAAATAAAAGATGAACATCCTTGATATTTTAGTTAAAGCTCCCCAAAATTGGATTTGATTTCCAAAATATGATTTCCCACACATTTTAGAAAGAGATGCATAAAGAATCTTGAACTATCTTTAGATATAAAGATTTGGGTTTTTTTAATATGTGCACAGAAGTGTTGATCAGTTAATACTAATTTGATGGTGAGTACATGTGAGGCTTACTTTTCCATTCTTGTGATACTTCACTTAGTAGAATGGATTTGTTATAGGGAATACTTTAATGTCTGTTATAAAAAATATGGTCATAATAGCTAAGGCGACTAAATTTTTATCAAGCAAAATTGTTCACTGTGTTTCTTTTGTATCTCTGAGAACAATTCACCTGTCTATAGCCTTCAATTTTATTTTTCCCTAAACCTGTCACTCTCATACTGCCTTCCCCAAGCCCCCAAACCCCCAAATCCACCAAGGCCTGTTCTACTACTGTTAAATTCCCCTCTCTTCTAAAATTCCAATTAAAATGACCACCACTCTCTGAAGACTCAGAAAGCAATCCATAAAGAGGAGTTTGGAACGTTATTCAGATTTCAGGTATTTCCACTAAGGTATAAATGTGGGGCTTGTGCAACACTGTAACATAGCCTTCAAAGGAATCTCATGTAAGAGAAATTTAGTTAAAAATATTCTTGAGCTGAATTCTAACATCCTTGCCACTACAAACCCTCTATATCCTGCCACAATTCATCAGTGAGCAAAATAGAGAAAGTCAGTTATGCCATTATTTCTCACACTGTGGTTTACATGTATATTTGTATTCTTAAGACTTTAGAAAAAAATTAATATTTTTCTCTAAAACAAGTAGTGGGAGGGATTGTGGTAGGTTGAATTGTTTGCCAACTTCTTCACCACTCACGGTTTTCATGCTTTTAACCATGTAACTTTGCGGTTTCTCCCACCAAAGACAATATAATATACTTCCCCTACTCTTAACTTTTGAATCAGCTATATGACCTACTTTAGCTATGGGATGTTAGCAGAAGCAATGCCAGAAGGTACATAGAATGTGTTTGTGTGGTTAGACATACCCCCCTTTGTGTGTTTGCCATCACCATAGTAAGATCTTCCCCAAGGTAGCTGCTGCCCCAGAATGGGCTGCAATAGGGGCCCAAGATTGGACAGCCATGGAGACCTGGGCCAGCCAGACATAGCTTGAAGCCTTCCAGCCCATCCTAGCCTGGTTCAGCCAATCTCTGATCAATCTGCAGACATGTGAGCAAGCCCAGCTGAAATCAGAACTATTCTAGCCAACCTGAATATGTGTGAAAAATAAATCCTTATTATTATTGCATGCCACTGATGTTTTATATTTTTATTTATTATGCAGCAATAGTTGGCTTACTCTGTACAGGAGTAAAAGCAATTTAAGAGTTGTAAGGATCTAGCTGTAACAAGGAAGTGGAAATGGTATTAATTTATATTACATACTAAAACTTCAAATATATGTGTTTTAATTTCTAAGTAACTACTCAAATATTAGTAAAAGAATAAAAAATTGGCAAGTGAATGGACTAGGGATGGAATAACACAATATATGATTTTTTTAAATAGCGAGGAAAAAAGGAATAAAGAACAGATGGGCCAAACAGAAGATGGTAGATATAAACTCAAATGTAACAGTAATTAACTTAAATATAAACAAACTAAATACTCCAGTCAAAAAACTAATATTGTCTGACTGGACTAAAAAAATGAAACTCACACTTGAAATATTTACTAAAGACTAAACTTTACTTAGGACATAGAAAAGTTAGAGGCGAAAGGATAAGAAAAAGATTTATCATATTCACACTGACTGAAAGCAAGGTGGTGATAATATACTAATATTATATAGAATAAATTTTAAGACAAGACACATCAGGAATAAAGAGAAATATTGATATTTAATAAAGACAAAGACATCAATCCCCCAGGACAATATAACATTCTAAATTTGTATGTATCCAATAACACATCTCCAAAATTTATAAAGCAAAGATTGGCTGAACTAAAAGAAGAAAGAGAAAAATCCACATTCATCATGGAATATAAACACATTTAAATACATAAAATAAGCATACAAAAATTCATGAAGAATATAGAGTACCCTGAAGAAGATTAAAAACTTTGACTTAACTGACATATATAGAACACTGAACCCAACAAAGATAGAATATGTATTCTTTTTAGGTTTTAAAAAATTATCTTCTGCTGAGCTATTAAGCAAGTCTCAAAAAATGCCAAAGAACTAAACCATTAGAATATATTCTCTAACCACAGTGATTTTAAGCTAGAATCATTAGCAAAAAAGATAAATAGAAAGTCTTCAACTACTTGAAAATTATGCAAAATAATTCTAATATATTACTTATATGCCAAAAAGAAACACAACAGAAATTCAAAATACTTTGAAATAAAACATGTGAAAATATGATATAATAAGCAAGAAAAATATTGCTAAAGCTCATTTTATAAAGAAATGGATAGTCTTGAATACATATATGAGAAAAGAAGACAGGCTAAAAATCAGTGATTTAAGTACTTTTCTTAAGAAGTTAAAAAATATCAGACCAAAGAAAGTAGAAAAAAGGAATTAATAAAACAATAATATTAATAAAATATAATATATAGTGAAAATCAATAAGGTCAAAATTTATTCTCCAAAAAATTAAATAAAATTAGTAAAATCCTAGCAAGAAAAGAGAGAGAAGGTACAAAATACTCATATCAAGAATGAAAAAGGAGACATCATTATAGAGCCTACAGAGTAGCAGTAATGTCTCTTCAACATTTTAAAATTTGTTGGCATAAAGTCATTTATGATATCTTTAAAATCTGATATGATGTCTTTTTATCTTTTTAATGTCTGTAGGATTTATAATGTGGGAGTATAAATTTTGGAAAATTGTTTAGCAGTATCTACTTATGTTGAGCATATACCTAACCTATAACCTATACATTCCACTCTTGAGTTTATAACCAACACAAAAGCATATTTATGAGCACCAAATGCATGCACAAGAATGTTTACAACAACTTGATTCATAATAACCCATAACTGAAAATACTCCAAAGGTCTAACACCTTTAGAATGGTAAATTCTAAAAAATTTAGAATGGATAAATGATTTGTGATATTTTCATGCAATGAGAATGAACATATACTGATACACCTAGCAATATAGATCATTTTTATAAACATAAGCCAGACACAAATGCCAGTCATTGAAATTCCATTCATAGAAAATTCCAAAACATGTTAATTAATGGTAGTAGATATCAGGATAGTGGGAGATATCAGGAGATAAGTGACCAAGGAAGAAGGAAGGATCTCACTTATGTGCTATGTCTTGATCTAGGTGGTTATTTACAAAGCTGTTGTTTATTTTATGAAAATCCAAATGTGATTAACTGTTATGAATGTATGTTATAATTCAATTAAAAATTTTAAATAGAAACTTATATATTATTGATATTTGAAAAGCACTAAAGTATAAATTAAGAAACCACCCCTTTTCACTTCCACCCATACACATTTGCCAATCACACTAAATATAACAGCAGCATTTAATATTTGTGGTGTTTTCTATGTGTTGGGATAAATGCATTCCATGAATTAGCACATTAAATTTCTCAAACTATCCTATGAATAAATATCATTATTATTCTCATTTTACAGATAATCAAACTGAACTTTAAAGCAGCTACATAATTTGCTCAAGGTTACAAAGCTTAAAGTATAGCAACACACTTCTACCTCTGTGCCCAATGTTCAATCTCACGGTCCTAACAGACTCATTCACAATGAGAGCAGTTGAGCTGGAGTAGTTCAAGGAGTGAAACGTTATGGAAGATAAGAGTTCTGGTCCTAAAAAGAGATGAGAAAGGCATAAATTTTGCTTTTGTTCTAATTGCATCTAGAGTCTATATATAAAAATGACATGTTTAATGTGTTGAATATGAGATCAGAGAAAAATAGACATTATAATCAAGTTGGGTTTCCCTATTCATTTGCCTTCTGAGTTTTCCACATGGCTGAACACTGGAGACACAAATGGCTCCTCTAAATAACTAAATCATGTCTAAGATACACATCAGTTCTAACACTTTATGGTTCTTCAATTCTCAAAAATGGTGTAAGTGTGAGAGTTGCTGTAACATTTTCCTAAGCAAGAGAACCACAAAGAACTACTATGAAAATGTTGAATTCAGTATTTTCTGAAGTTCCCCTGTGGTGAAGAATTGATGCTCCCTGAATGACAAAATTGTTTCAGGGCAGAGTTTCTTATGCTGCCCCAACCTCAAGATTCAAGGGTGGGCACATGCTGATTCATAGACATCTTTGCTAGGGATTTTGTAACAGTAGTATAGACTTAGAATACATTCATAAGGCAGTATCATGAAATGAGACTGATGAAAAATGGATTGCCATTTCTTCAATAGAGTAGTAAGTCCTTAATATCACAAGGGATGCCATAATCCCTGAAATATCATCTCATTGCAGGCAAAAACCTAATTTCTTTCCTATTTTCAAATTATAGATCCTGATGAAATAAAATGAGCAAGTGAGTACAAGACAGAATTTAATTTACTTAGAATAAAAGAGAATTAAAATAATCTCAACAATTTTAGTCTATAAAAGTTCTCTAACAGTGTGAAAGGAGTTTGTCAAGGAAGAGAATGTTATTTAGAACTGGTTCGCATTTGACACCATTCTGGTAGCTCTTGTAAAAAAATAACAAATTTCTTTGGAAAAAAGGTTGGATTAAAGGAGAACACAGATTGAAATGATTAGGAGTTAGCACAACCACTTTGAAGACAGAAAATAAAATGGAAGTGTAGTGTCCAATCTTGACAAAATATAAGAGAATCTAGGATTACTTTGTGGCATTTTCAAATTCTTACTATGATAGTAACTGCGGTGCTTGATATTTTAAAAGGGCAGATAATTTTAAGTTCTTAAAAGTAGATCATGCTAATGCTGCTGCTGTTTATTCCACAGAACTAAAAATCCAAACCAAAACAGGTGTAGAATTCACCTTGTTAAAACTGAAGCTGAAGTTGTGATATATAAAGATGTTGCAGAGTTTTTTTTAGAAGAAAGCATGAGACATTAAAACATGTTCCCAATAAGAAGTAAAGGCCCACATCCAAACATGGTGTTGAAAAGGAAAAGAAGTAATTCTATGAAGCCACTGAATGATTCACATATATTACTGTACTCTTATGATATTATAAGTAGATATTATAACTTTTCTTAAATGAAAAAAATTGATTTTGAGAAACAGAGAGCTTTTCAGATTCTTCATAAGCAATACCTACCTCATCAGACTGATGAGAGGGTTAAATGAGATAATCCATGTAAAGTGTTTAGCACCTTGCAAGCCACATAGTAAGCACTAAGTAAACTTCAAGTTCATTATTAGGGTCTTATTTGTTTCCTCATAACAAAGACTTAAGAGCACACAAGCAAAACGTACATAGCGGTGTATATTTTATATTTAATTGCCTTTAGAATACTAATGCAATTTCATTGTGGAAATAATTCATATTTCTATTTGATAGAATTAAATAAACTAGGGCAAAATTCAGACTCTATGAAGCTACATTTTTAAAGAACATGTGTTATAACTGTTGAAGGAACACATTTATTAACAACTATGTGAGGTACTTTCTGTCAGGTGTTGCTTTAGCAACTCAAAACTCAGAATAGGAAAGTCATTTCTGTTTGAAATGTTACTTAACTCTGAGAATTTTATTGAGGTCCTCGAAGAAAACATGTTCCTTCAGTATTTTTTCCAACCACCACCACCACCTCTTATGATGGCTGAATTTAAGAAGGAAATTCTCATTTTAAATACAGTGTTTTTATAGCAACTTATCAAACAGTGTCCTTTAGCTGTTGTTCTGTGACAGCCACTCTATTAAAATCCTGATGTAAACAAGCGGAGAAGGTGAACTAGAAGAGCAGGTATTTGCACGGCATTACTGTCAGGTAAAATTTTAAAGATAGGTTTTATGAACCCATTATTTGCAGTCAAGGCTTTTGACTACAGCATCTGAAATCATTTCAGGAGACAAAATGTTTTGTCAAAACATACTGCTGGGAGTCAGTGTGTAGCTTCTTTTTATGTAATTCAATTTAGTTCTGTTGTTTGCATGAAAGAGAAATTCTAGCTGGGCAGCCACAGCGAGCCAGTAAAAAGTGACAATATGGTAAGTATCAGAGGCAATTAAAATTAAATGCTTTTTGTCTTCATTTTATTTCTTAATAAATGGGTAATTGCATTGTAGTATACCTGGTGACAGGCTAAATTAAGAAGATATTGGACATCTTTGCTAGCTTCTCTACAGCAAATTCAAACTTATTTTTTAAATTCTACATCAAGTGGTGGGAAACCTTAAGCAAGTTTTCTTTCCAAAATATATGTCTGAGAAATGAGGTAACCATGATCTCAGGTGTAGCTGTTTTGACAAAGGTGGGGAACCAGTTTAGAAACAGCAAATGACGGGTTGAAATAAAGAGGCAGTTCTCTAAATCTTTAGATATGTATAGAGCTGAGCCTTATAGAGCTGGCACTGTGGTAGGGTTAAATGTCACCAATATAAATCATCTGGTAAAGAACCCAGAGTTTACAATGATAAACTCCTCTGCCTAGCAAAGTATCAGGTTTTAAGAATAGATAAGATCTTATGAATTAATATGAATGGAAAGAAGTGTGAGGAAATGAGTAGCTTTGATCATTTGGATACCAATTTATTAAATAAGTCATAGAAGGCTTTATCAAATACCTAGTATATTCCAAGCACCTTACTAGGAGCTGAGAATAAATACAAAATTAAACGTGAGATCCCTGCCCTCAAGCAATGTATAGTCTGGTGAGAGAGAAAGAGGCTTATAAATAATTGTAAGAGAAGGTTACACTGTTAGAGAAACAGCATGCAAAGTTTGCAGTGGGGATCCATAAGTTTCTAGGTCTGTCTTAAAAGGCTTTTAGGAGTGATTTTTGGGAGGTGAGAACATGCTTACCATATTGTATCACGGGTCTAAAAGACAATGCTTGCAAAAGTTCCAAGAAGAAGACACATGAAAGAGTATGGAATGCTGGAAAGAAAAAAATAAGTACCACAGGAAGGGGTTCAGGAGTAACTAAGGTAATTTGGGCTGGGGATTTATTAAGGATAATTCAGGAGGTTATAGCAGAGGCCAGATCATGCTGAAGAGTTTGGATTTCCTACATAATGTGGAGCCATTGATTAAAGCAGAGGAGAAAAATCAAATTTACATATTAGGAACATTACTCTAGCAATAATATAGAGTATTAATTAAGATAGAGTATGATCCAATGCAGGAAAACCAGCTATAAACTACTGTAATTAGAGGAAGAAAAGCTGGACTAAGAAAGTAGCGAGTAGGGAGAGTGGGGTAGAGCAGAGGGCACAGGAAGGAAAGACATGTAGAACACAGAACTGACTGCACTGGTGAAAGGTGATGTAAAAGGGTTTCATTGGTAGTGACTGCTAAGTTTGGAGCTTGAGCGACTAAGTAGATAGTGCCATCCTTTATTGAAATTGTATGAAGAATAATAACTAGTATGGAGAGCTTAGTCATCCATTAACTCATTCAATTTTCATAAATTTAAGTAACGTAGGCACAACTGCTATTTGTCTAAGTGTGGAGAAAAAGAGGCTTAGACTGGTTGAGTAACCTGCCAAAAGTCTGTCAGGTAGTGTGATAGAACCTGTACTCAAAGCCAGAAATGCTTCCCTAAAAGGTAAATGATTTTAGGTATTATTATATATCTAAGAAAATGAGCAGGAGTTATTTTTGACAAACTGAGTTTGAGATGTCTGTTGAGATATTTTCTGAACAGGTGGATAGAAAAGTCTGGAGTTCTCAGCAAAAGATTGATAATTGAAGGCACAAGTATGCATACAGAACAAAGAGAAAGAATTGAAAGCAGAGGCCAATAATTGTATATTTAAATGCAGGCAGAAGCTGATGAGCATCTAACACCTGAGAGATAAAAAGAGAACCAGAAGAAAGTGGAATCCCAACAGTCAACTCTGTATTTTCTTGTGCTCACACCATTTCCATGTTCCTCAGTCCTACCAGTTGTGAAAGACTTAAGCCAAATGCTATCTCCTCCAAGAAGTCTTCTTTGGTATTTGTATTCAAAATTAATCTTTCTCCTGAACTCTTTACCCCTTATTGTGTGTTTCTTATAATCTTTACCACTCTCTCTCCTTGTACTAAATTAATATGTACATATATTATTTCTATTCAACCCATAGTTTTATTGAAGGCAGAGTCTATCTTTTTCAGCCTTTATCTTCCCATAATACATATAGGGGATCAATGGTAATTAGTTGGGTATATGGATTAATGGACAGTCTTGTCAAAATGTTAATGAAAATTTGGGCATCAAGGAAACTATTAGAAAAACAAAATAGCCAACACCAAGTCAGTTCCACGTAATAAAACTATAATGCCTATGCAGCAAAAGACAATGGAAACCTTCTATTACAGTATTTCACATAGGACATTATTGAACCAGAAAAGGTCTACAGGAGGAAAATTAAAATTATAAGAGTGCTGGAATGGCCAAAGTATAATAGCAGACTGAAAAAAAAAAAAACAATCAAAATCTGAGAGGGAAAATGCTTAAAGCCTTTGTCACCCGAGTAATGCGGTGAGTAGGGAGGCAATAGAGAGTGGCTGATAATAACTTACGATTTTGAATCAGAAAAATCTTAGTTTAAATTTCAACTTTGCCATTTGCTACCTTTGTGACTTTGGTCAAGTTATTTAACTCTCTGAAGGTTTCCTGTTCTGCAAAATGGGGATAAAAATGTGTAACTCATAGAGATGTGGTAAAGATTAAATTGAGTAATATATGCCAAACACTTAGCATAATGCCTGAGTCATTCAGTAAACCTAGTCACATGGTGGTTTTTGCTACCGCTGCTATTGTTAATAAATTTTTAATGAAAAACCATTAGAACAAATACAAGAATTTTCTTCTTTATCCATCAGATAATGGACTTCTACAATTCATTATCACTAAGATGTGGTATTAAACACAGGAAATAAGAAAAGATTCTAGAAAAGATATGCTAGATATCATAATTCAGAGAAGTTAGTGTCATGTCCTCCCTGGAATACTGGACTATTCCAAACAATACTAACCTAACCCTGGAATACTAAACTATTACAGCATGTGCTTCATTCTTTCTAACAAATATTTTTAGGCAAGTACTATATTGCTTGACTAATTGTAGTTTTAAAACACGAATGTAAATAAATAAATAAATACAGGGCAAGAGACAAATCTCCCATGCAGGAGAATTACAAATAATTTATACAGATGCTCTCCCCTTAGGAGGTGGACCATGCCTCCCCACTCCTTAAGTGCAGGCTGTGCATAGTGACTTTCTCCCAAAAAGTACAGTATAAAAAGGGAAGAGAAGAGTAACTTTAAGATGGAGAAATGTGGCAAACACTACCTCAGCCAAGTGAGCAAGGTTAACATCAGCACTGATAAGTCATGTTTACAGTATGTAGCCTTGATATGGTAAGAATGGCACTTTGCCTCTGTGGTCTTCCTCCCCAAAACTCAAAGAGCCAGGCTAATCATGAGGAAAACATCAGAAAAATCCCAACTGAGGGCCATGCTATGAAATACCTGCCGAGTAAACCTCGAAACTGGCAGGGTCATTAAAAATAAGGAATGTCTGGGAAACTGTCACAACCAAGTGGAGCCTAAGGAGACATGACGACTAAATGTAATGTTTTATTCTAGATAAGACCCTAGAACAGAAAAAGCACATTAGAAATAACTGAGAAAATCTGAATCAAGTGTGGACTTTAGTTAATAATAGTGCATCATATTGGTTCATTAATTGTGACAAATGTACCATACTAATGTAGAAGGTCAATAATATGAAAAACTCACTGAGGGTTATATGGAAACTCTGTATTATTCCACAGTCATTCTATGCATATTTAACTGTTCTAAAATTAAAAGTTTATTTTTAAAAACTAAGTAAATTTGTATAAGGCATGGACTGCAGTTAATAATAATGTATAAATATTGGTTTATCAAGTGCGACAAATGTACCATACTACAAGATGTTATTGACATGGGAAACTGAGGGTAAGGTGTATGGGAACTCTCTGTACTATTGTTGCAGTTTTCCTGCAAATTTAAAGCTGCTCTAAAATATACTTTATTTTTAAAAATATGAGGGTAAGAAAAGCATTTTATTTGAAGTGTTTGTTTCTTTTCACTTTTCTCTGTTATTATTTTAAAAGATATATCCTACTTGAGGATTTCAGATTGTATGGCTTCATTATATCATTACATTTTTTTGACAGGTGGAGAAAATAAAAAAAAAATTACATGATTCACAGGCATATTCAATAGAATATTTTTGTTTCCTGTTGTATGAAACTATAAAACTCTACAGTCAATTCAAGTAGATCACCACAACTGATTTGAAATAGAAACATCAGACATAAAGGAGATAGTCTTTCTACATAATTACAGGAAGGTTATTTACTCTTTCATAATTTCTAGGTTCAACAAGACTGTCTATGTCATATATCACAATACTGAGATGGGTGAGCAATGATTTCAGTTTAGGAAGCCATGAACTGCAGCAATACCAAAGAAGTCACTTATTCTTTTTCTCTCTTCCTCCACTTGCATGTTTACTACTGTACTTTGTAAATGGTTTAGCCTTGACACGAGAATCCAGAGGAGGGTTTTTCTTATGGTGGTGTTTTTTTTTAAGCATAGAAGAACATGAAGCATGTATATCTCCTTTGGACAAGAATTCTATTCCTCCACATCACAAGCTGCCAATATAACCTTGGCACTGAAATTTGTCAGACTACAGTCTTTTGTGAGCTCTATATCTCAGAGTACTTATTTCCTAAAAGAACATGAAAAAAATAAAAGCAAAAATGGTACCAAAGAAAACAATTATTCCTAAGACAACTATAGATAACATCAGTTTGTGAAATTTCAAAAAATAATTTTAAATGAAATGTTATTTTTTTCCATTTTACTCAGTGCTCCAAATGTCCAGAAAATCAAATCTTCTGGATAAATCCGGTTTCAATAGTCATTACTGCTTCTATGGTAGCATGGCAAGATGATTTTAGTGTAGATGATCCTAAGTTTACCTCTTTCCCCCCAAAATCATTTTGTATGGCATCTTTCTAAGTTCAATAATTAATTTTCAAGGAAGGGTACTAGATAGAGAAAAAGATGATAGAGAAATAAATAAATAATATATAAGATTATATATATTTTATATACATAGTACACAGTCAATGACTCTCTTAACACAAACACTTGAATATAAGAATACCATATTCTGTATACACTTGTGGGTTGACTTCAGAGTGTCATTTCCTCCTTCATCATCAGGGAAGCACATGTGATCCAGCCTAAGCCAACAGAGTATTTCATCTCCCTGACAACGATTAAGTCAGGGGCAGTCAGAAACTTATACTGGTTCATTGACAGTGTTTTTCAAGACTCTTGTAAGAAATACTGAGACCAAGACACTCTTTGTCTTGCTGAATGTGAACAAGGAAGCATTTTTCTCTGACACTGCTGGCATCCATCTTGGAAAAACAGCACTGAGACCAAAGGAAACTGGGTTCTTAGTGACATCATTGAACCAATAAATCAGGGCTTCCCTGAAGCAAGTGCTATTTCTAGTCTTCTTAATTATGTGAGCCAGTAAATACTTTTTATTGTTGCCACCAGTTTAGGTTAGGGTGATACTTGTAACTACAGGCATACTAAGTAATACAACACTCTTGAATTTTTAAAAAATGGTGTTAGTATAGCTCAAACTGTCAAGAACTTAGACGGTAGCCTGACTAACTGGGTTTAAATCTCTGGTCTGTCACATATTATCTATCTAAACTAGGTTAAGTTTACTTTACCTTTATGAGTCAATTTCTCCATGTGTTTAAAGGAGGTAATAAAATACTTTTTTCATCGGTTGATTGTCAGGTTTAAAGGAATCAATGTATGTAGAATATGGTACCTTACACAAAGTATGTGCTCAGTATTTTATTATTATTAAATTTTAAGCTAACGTTGTTTGACAAAAATAAAACAGACTTTTAATATATTGTGTGGAGCCTAAATTTCCCGATAGTCTAGTGTAGTTGTAGGAAATGATTTGCATTAAAAAATGATAGATACAATTTAATTTCATTCCCTAGAAAATCATGTAAGTAAAAACAAAATAAACCAAACTTCCTAAGATCTAACCTATTTCTACACTTTAACTTCCTAAAATGCTACATTAATTCTTTCAAAGTACATGATTATATTTTAGATATTTATATATTAGGCAAGTGTACTACTGATTTTTAACAACCTGAATGAATTAATTATAGTTGTTTCCAAGAAGTCTTAAGATACATGGGTGTTCAAACTTGTTTGTGTGACGGAAAGGACACTTGTTAATCATGATGCTGTTTTCAGAACAACATAAAATAAAAATGTATTAAATCTAAATAAATGATAATTTTGAAACTGTTTAAAATAAGCTACACATGTAAACAATTAGTAGCAGGCATCAAGCATTTAAGAAAAACTAGCAGAAGAAAAATAAAACCAATGAAAGTCTGAGCACTAACTTAATTATTTTCTAGAAACTGGGGAAAATTGCCTTTATTTTATTTTAGTGGCAAAACCCAGTCAGCCCTGCTTAACACACACCAGGAGCATAGTTTAAGAATAATGGCAGAGACAAAACTATACACTTAATATAGCTCTTTGCACATAGAGGGCACATAATAAATGTTTTTGATTGGATGACTAGAAGACTCTAGTTTAACATTTATTCTTCATCTAACAACTGCAACTGGCAAAGTACCCACAGAGATGATGTACTTTCAAATATTACACATGGCCCACTGAGTACAATTGTAGTGGTGCCCTTTCATAATATCTTCCATTATAATCTTCTATCAATGCTGAATGAAATATTAAAGTGAAGTATGCATGCAGTGATTAGCGATCTAGCCTTTCATTTCCTGAAGATTTGAGAGTGATTTGACTACTTGTACCAATCCAAAAGGGGGGGATTAGATATTGCAGACTCAAAGAAATCAACGTACAATATCCTAAAGCATTTTCAACATGTCTTCTGAATAGGAATAAATCCAAATCAATGCATTTGTAGAAGATAATATTTTCCTAATGTGCTACATTTAGATTTCTTATGTCCTTTGCTTAATATTATAGTAAAAGAAAAGCTGTGAGCAATGAGTTCAGCATCTTCAATGTGTTTGCTTCTGACAGATAATGCTCAGCTTCATGATAATTGGTAAAGCACTAAACTAGAACTTAGATAAGTTTCCAGTAAATTGTGCAGAAGATAACAGATTTAAAACTAACATTACAGCACAGTCTTTTGATTTTGTTGTCTTACACTATCATAGGAAACTGAAATCAGGTCTACCTTGATCAGAAGATAATTGTCATCAATGTCAATAACGATCAGAATGCAAATTTAATGTTCAAATTCCAAACAAGGTTGTTTAACAACATAACTTAACACAGATAATCAATAGGTATTTTCATAGCAGACAGGAGAACTATGAAGGTGTGGGGAAGCAAAACATCTATGATTGAATTTTGAATCACCAGCATCATAAATTAACTAAAAATCTTAAGTATAAATTCCAATGGTTACCAAAATAGAGATTGTGGAAAGGTATTCATTCCCAAAGACTCCTATATAGGCATTTAGCTATTATGTCTAAAATTAAAACTAAAATATTTATTTTATCCCAGATTGGTCTCCAAAACCCAACAAAATCAGTAACAAAACAAATTTGTGCTTAGTTTTAGAATGATTTCACTCAAGACTTACTTTGTTTTAATTACTATAGCCTTGTAGTATAACTTGAAGTCTGGTAAATTGATACCTCCCATTTTGTTTTTATTGCCTAGGATTGCTTTTGCTATATGGGGTCTTCAAGAACAGGGACATTGACCAGTGGAACAGCACAGAGAACCCAGATATAAAACCATCTTCATATAGCCATCTAATCTTTGACAAAGCAGACAAAAACATACAATGGGGAAAAGAATCCTTATTTAATAAATGGTGCTGGGAAAACTGGATAGCCACATGTAGAAAACTGAAGCAGCATCCACACCTTTCACCTCTCACAAAAATCAAATCACGCTGGGTAACAGACTTAACCTAAGGTACGAAACTATTAAAACTCTAGAGGAAAATGTTGGAAAGACTCTTCTCGACATTGGCCTAGGCAAAGAATTTATGAGGAAGACCCCAAAGGCAATCACAGCATCAACAAAAATAAATAAATGGGACCTGATCAAACTAAAAAGCTTCTGCACAGCCAAAGAAACTGTCACGAGAGCAAACAGGCAACCTACAGAATGGGAGAAAATTTTCACATGCTACACATCTGATAAGGGGCTGATAACTAGAATCTA
>CAUYRT010061215.1:0-48348 GCA_963574885.1 Lepilemur ruficaudatus
TTGTTTTTGTTTTTGTTTTTTTGAGACAGAGTCTCACTCTACCTGGGCTAGAGTGCCGTGGCATCAGCCTAGCTCACAGCAACCTCAAACTCCTGGGCTCAAGCAATCCTTCTGCCTCAGCCTCCCAAGTAGCTGGGACTACAGGCATGCGCCACCATACCCGGCTAATTTTTTCTATATATATTTTTTTATTTGGCCAATCAATTTCTTTCCATTTTTGGTAGACGGGGTCTCGCTCTTGCTCAGGCTGGTCTCGAACTCCCGAGCTCAAACAATCCGCCCACCCCGGCCTCCCAGAGTGCTAGGATTACAGGAGTGATCCACCGCACCTGGCCAGGTGTGGTTTTATGGTAATATCCTAGATTCAGATTTGGGTCTTGAGGAGAAGTAGCCTACCATATACAGAGAAAAAGAGTTTTTCTGTGAAGACAAATCTACCTAATAGAGCTTTATCTTGGATTCCAGAGCATAAACCCAATACAAAAATAAAATACCACCATGTGTACATATACATGTATATATGTGTGTGTGTGTATTTATATAGTCTTTTGAGCTTTCAGGAAAGGAAGGTGGCTGAGTTGAAGCAGGGTTCAGATGATAGTTGGTTCTAAATATCCACTGTTTTTTTGCTGTTGTTTGTAACGTATAATAACTATGTGAAATGTGGGAATTATTTGCTTGCATTAATTGGTGGATCAAATTAAGAAATAGATACAGTGACATCAGCCTAGACTAACTGTCAAATTGTTAGTCAAGCTAATGCTCTGTAAAATATGAGGAAATGCAGAATTATTCCAAACAGGAATTGGGTGCTGTAATAGCAGGAGAAAAACCATAGCATATCAGGTTCAAAGTAAGGCACATTGAAAATAGCAATTTAACATCCTTTGTCCTGATTTTGTAGTGTCTGTACCCAACTCCCATTATTTGGGAAGGCAGTTTTGCCTGAGTCTGAACTGTGGGATTGGATCACAGCTGATAAGCTATGAAATAATTTAACTGCTTAGAGAAGGAAGAATAAAAAAATTTCCAAGAGTTATCATTGTCATGACAGCTTAAGAAAGTCTTCTGTTTGATGTGAAAAGAACTTTAAAAAGCAAAACTCTTGTCAGTCTAAAGAAATGAATATTATATATTAAAAACATGCATTGAGTGTCTGGTATATGCCAAATTCATTATATGATTATCTCATTTAATTTTCATTAAAAATGCCTGTTAGGGCAATGCTATCATCCTTATTTTACAGATAAGGAAACTGAGGCTTGAAGAATTTAAATGTGTTGGTCATGATCACACAAGAGTCAGGAGGCAAATATAGGTAGGCTACCCAAGTATGTCTAGTCCTAACTATCTCACTATAGTACTGCTAACAGGAAAGAACCCTCAAAATACGGAAGGCTATTAAATGCCACCATCAAATATTGCAGAAGGATTATGAAATTTCATTCATAGAAATATGTAAACTCTGATTATTGCGAAGGAGAAAAATGAAGAATATTTACCTACTGTGTCTTTTCCTGGCTAGCAGCCTGGTAAATATCAAAGTCTCTCTCTCTCTCTCTCTCTCTCTCTGTCTCTCTTTCTCTCTTATCTCTCTTTCTCTCATTCTAATGTCATAGGAATTCCCAATCCTCTCTCTCTGACTCAAATCAGGATACATAGGTGATATTTTTTTATGTAGCGCAAAATTGGGACCACATTCAAAATACAGCCTAATTAGTCCCAGGTCACTGTGATCATCGCCTCTGACCAACAGTGCCCAGCATCCTAGAGAAAAATGATATGCTGTTCCCTTCATTGTTGCCCAGTGAAGCCACTGTAAAATGTTCTTCTCTTACCTGCATTACTGAACAGATGGCTTTCCTATCCACTTCCACTGTCCTGGTGCTGCATCCACAAAGACAGCCCTGCTCTGAGACCTCAGCTTTGTATAGAAATATCAGCGGCATCTGCTGTTTGACTCTGTATGATCTCTCCCTTTAGAATTCTGGCATGGAGCCTGAGGGAGCCGGGCTAGACAGTCAAGTAATACCTAACCATGAGGAAATGAAAGTGTGCTCTCTTCATGGCATGCATGAGATGTCATGAAGACTTTTCTTCTCCCAGGCCTTAGAATAATCAGGGAGAGTCGAGTAGGGCTGGTTGTCAGCCCCCAGAATGGGCCGTTGCTTTCTCTCCAACAGGCTCCAGAGCTCCCGGTAGATCCACTAGCCAACCCCGTGAATGTGCCCAGGTGAATCTGAATCTCAAGGTACAGAGTTAGGGTTTCATTCCAGCACTGTGGACACACTGTCAGAAACCCATTATCAGTTAGCCTTGGGATAGCCAATAGACTAAAACCTACTCAAGTAAGTAACTGTTTTTAAAATACATGCTCTAGCTGGGGATCAAATAGTGTCTAATAATGTGGGCAAGTACTTTATTTATGATTAAACTAAAAACTCACCAACTCTGTATAATTTATAATCCTTAGATTTAAGACACCTTCCAATTTTAATGCACTACCAAAATATTATAAAACTTATAACCAATGTATTTGTATATCAATTTAGGTATAAATACCACACCCCTTGAGGGTATGTCTAATCATAGAGGCAGCATTGATAAGATCTTCTTGGTTCAGGAAAAAAAAAAGCCACTAGAACAAACCTTTGTTATCAAATTAAGGTAATAATTAGGCATATCTTTTCAAGGCGAGTTTGTTGGAGAAGGGTGTAAAATATCCTTTGTGAATCAATCCAGGCTATCTTTTCTGACATCCCAGGTATGCAAAGCTCATCGGTGTGAAGAATGGACAATAAGCATAACAAACTAACACATTTTGGGAAAGCTTGAAAACCTAAACTCTGCTCTCCAAAATTCTAAATTCAGGAAACACTGCATGACAGGAAAAGATCTCAATAGATTCTGCAATAAAAAAGGCAAATTTGAAAGAAAAAAAGGGAAACTTTGCATAGCAGACTGCTTTGCCCTCTCTGAGGTCCACTGGCAGAAGTGGGTCTAAGATTTGAACCATGATCTCCTGATGCCAGTGTCATGTCTTGATCTACTAATATAGAAGTGCCCCTAGGTACAAATATGCACATCACAATGAGATGTAAACATAGAAATTTCCTTCATACAGCAGCCATTTGTGAAGAGCTCACTCCGTAACCAGAAAGTCTCCTCTAGAGGGTCATTATGCAAGACATCATCCCTGCTCTGAAGACAATCACAGTGACAACTGGAATGGGGGGATATTGAACATCTATACTTTCCTGTGGTATCTTGGTTAATTCTCTCCATGACCCAATCAAGTAGACATGTTCATCATCATTTTCCAGATGAGGATATCTTGACTGAGAGAAATTAATCTACTTGCCCACAATCACAGGAGTAAATGATAAGCTGAGATTTGAACCTAGATCTGCCTGATTCTAAATCTCGTATTTTTTCACAGTTTGAGATCTTGGAGATGTAGCATTTCCAAGAGATCACAAATTCTAAAAATGCATTCAAAGGACTACAGACTGGTTGTGGAGTGAAGAGTGAAAACTTTGGAATTGAAGAGATCAGAAAGTGATGAAGGCAGGAGATAAGAAAATAGCTGATGAAAATCTGGAGAATAAAAGCGAAAGTTGTCACGGAAGTCAGCTGAGGTGAGTCAGGTACTTATTGTTGCAAATACAGGGATGTGGTCTGTGTGAGAGAGGACGGAGCATACAATCAGAACCAACAAAGGCAGGAGAGCTTAGCTGAGGGTTTCAGACGTTAATAGTAGCATTTGAAAAGGGAATTATTTTTCTTGATGTCAAGGTAATAATTTCCTAAAGTTAGGGATTTTTTTTACCATATTACATTTAATCAATGCCTTTTTTCCTGGATTAAATGACCTTATAGATTATACTACACTGAGTTGCTGCCATTAGGAATCCAGAATCTATATTACTTTATAAATTTAGATCTAAAAGCACACAGAGAAGAGGATTCCCATCATTGGCTTTGAAATTAACCTAGTAATTTTTTAAAATATTTCATATTAAAATAATACTGTGATGGTGTACTGACCATGGTAGGATTTCTTATTATCTTCCCCCAAAGCCATTCTTTCTGTTCACCGTTAGTAATAGAACCCAATTTTATTTGGGTGAATGATACTAGCTAAAAGACTACATTTTACAGATTTTCTTGTGAAAAAGCCAGCTCCAGTCAATGAGATGTAAGCGAAAGACTTGTGTGAAACCTCCGAGAAAGTACAGGCTGCCTCTGAGAACTCTAAGGATGGCAGAGCAGCAAGACAGAGGGAAACAACGCCCCTGGTAATCCTGGAGCCATCAGTACCAAGGGCTGCCTACCTATAGGTTTCTCTAGGAGTAAGATTTCCCTTGACTGTTAACCGATTACTTTCCATTTTCCCATTTTATATGGCCAAATCTGATCCTAACCAATACAGGACAAATTAGATTGAATCATCATTGCCTTGGGATGTTGTTAAATGCTAGATAATATTAAATTAAAATTGAAGTAAATAACGATAAATAGATTATTTAAGTAATTTAAAATTTACACACGGAGTTTGTAGTTAAGTCTGATCCATTAGTACAATGTATAATAATTATTTGAACGCTGATCTAGGAGAAATGAGTCAGAGTTAGGTGACAATAGATAAAAATTACCTTGAATTTCTTCCACATTTCCAGGATTTCACACCCAGAGCATAAGCAACTAGGACAACAAAGTTGTTGAAACATTTCTGTGCATAATCAATGTTCTATAACCAAAAGGAAAATGCTTAAATGCAGCAGAAATGCAGGAATTCATTTTTATCTCCCATTTTCACTGAAGTATGTATACTTTTCTATTAAATTATATTGTTAAAGAAAATGTGATATTTCTAAAAGTAATATGGTTCTTAAGTATAAATCTAATGATAGTCAGCTATACATGATATTAGTAATGAGGGAAATAACAGATTGTGGAAAGGTCATAAATACGCTTGCTAAAATCTCTTCGCAAAATTTTGCTATAATTTGGCTTCCTTACCTACCTGGATAGCTCCAGGCCAATAGAAGACTTTGGGAAATTGATCAGAGGACAGAGTGCTTCCAAAAGGAAGGAGGGGAGGAAAGAAAGGGCCATGGAATCATATTAAGTGGGACATCATGCATACCCTGAAAATCATGTTGCTAATTGGAAAAAAAGTCTAAAAATTATTAGTGAGAGATAAGATGCAAATAATCAAGCCAATGTCTCTCAGAAAGTGGAGAAGGGAACTCCAAATAGCAACTTTCTTGGCTTCAAAAAGGAACAGATACATTTAAGGTATCACTCATCAGAAAGTGTCACATACATGCTTATTTTATCTTGCTTTGTGCTTTATTATTGAGTAATTTAACCCCAGAACCTCAATCATCACTTTTTTACAGATGAATGTCCATCTCCTGGCCTCACTTCTGCCCTGAATTCTAGACCTGCATACTGTCATCCTAACATGAATGTCTAACAGGCATCAGTAACCCCAAAACATTAAACAAGAAAAATAAACACTTGTGTCTACCCCCTGCCCTGTCCTTAATTCACAGACTTTCTACCTTGGTAGTAATATCATCATGTTTACTACCTATTTTACCTCTTCTCTATCTCTCTCTCTTTCTCTCTCTCTATCCCCCTCTCATCACCAAATGGATTTACCTCTGCAAGTTTCCTTTTATTTATTCCCCCCCTTTTTTTAATTTCAGCATATTATGGGGATACAAAAGTTTAGGTTACATATATTGCCCTTGGCCTGCCCATGTCAGAGCTACAAGCATGTCCATCCCCCAGACAGTGTGCACTGCACCCATTAAGTGTGAATATGCCCCTCCCTCCACCCCCCTCTCACTTGCCTGACACCTGATGAATGTTATTACTATATGTGCGCATAAGTGTTGATCAATTAATACCAATTTGATCGTGAGTACATGTGGTGTTCATCCCCCCTTTTCCATTGTCTTTGCTGATGATCTAAATTAGACACCCCGGGGTCCATCTCTCATGCTGACCATTGGACATCCTTATAAGTGATCTCCATCATTCCCATCTCTTTCCCCTTCAAATGAAGATGATTTATTTTCAAAAACCTGGATATGGCCATACTTAACCACTCCTTAAAAGCCTTCAGTGACGATCTGTCCCTAACCACCGTTATATTTGCACCTCCTGTCATTTATTTCCTGCAATGTTACACTGCAGCAACACAAAACAATTCACATTTCTTCAAATCAGATATGTGCTTTGGGCCTTGGTGACTTGCCTGGTGCTCTTTCCTCTTCATGAGCTGCCTTTTTGACTTTCCTTCTCTGCCTGTTCATGTTACCTGCAGGTGTGCATCTGTGGTACCTTCTGTGTCCTTCCTGTCAGAATGAATTCTCTCTCCCTCTTGTGCTCTTAAAGCATTTGGAACACCTCCATTAAAGCGCTTATCTCAGCCGGGCGTGGTGGCGCACGCCTGTAGTCCCAGCTATTCATTAGGCTGAGGCAGGAGGATCTCTCCAGCCCAGGAGTTCAAGGTTGCTGTGCCACTGCCCTCCAGCCTGGGCAACAGAGTGAGATCAAATCTCTAAAAAATAAATAAATAAAAATAAATGGAAAAAAATTATCTCTTGCAAAATTATCTCTTGTATCTCTTAATTTTTTGCTTCTGATTCTAGCACTAGTCTATGAGTTCTTAGAGAGCCTATATTTCATCTGTTTTTAGATCTTCAGTATATAACACCCTGCTTTGGACATAGTAGGTGCTTGATTTTTTCAGAATTGATATAAAATGTGGTCATGTTACCTAGATAAACTTTGATTTTTGTTTTATATATTTTTCCTTCTCTTTGAAAAAAAATTATCCATTACTTTAGTTTTATTCTCAAAAGGTAATGACATGAAATGAGTAGAAAATAAAACCTGGAAGATACTAGTACTTCTATTGTGTTTACATGGCACATTTTAAGAGCACCATAGTACTTAATAATCACCTTAATCATTTATTAAAATTTAACTTTTTCCAGTTAATTAAACTTGCATTTGGTAAAGCTATCCAATTTTGGAATATAAGCAGCTTTTTATGCGTGTGTATGCTGTTAAAGGCTGACTGGGTACAATTTTTACAGCAGGAGAGGTTTTCAAATTTCTCTCCTTACTTACATGACATTACTTCTTTAATGTAAGAAGCCTCTCCCAACGAAACAATGAGACTTAACCTCTTGTACCTAAATAAGCAAATCTTAGAGATTTAGAGAGTTATTTTTTTCTTTATATATCCACATACTTATAGATTATAAGTACCCTTTTTATTAGAAGAGTCTATAACATGGTTTTTGTTCTTCCTAAATAATTTATCCTACTATGAGTAAATGATCTGGATTTTATGCTAACAACAACAAAAAAATAGACAGCTCTTATTTCAAACATTTTCATCTGCAAAATGTACCGATTCTAACATGGTATGGTTCTTTTCTAGGAGACATTTGCTTTCCTCTCTGTTTTTGGATGCAGGTGCTATTTTTGGAATACATGGGCAAAGGCAGACATGTTTTACAGATGTGCAGAGTCTCTGGAACTGCTGATATGATTCTGGAGGTTCAATCACAAAAATAACACACTCCAACAGGAGTCAGCCTGCTTAACTCATCATTCTACAAGGATCTGCCTCTGGACATCCAAACTGGAATGGCATCAAAACTTGACTACAACTTCTTTTTTTTTTTAAGGAGAGCCATAATTTGTTCCATTTAAAAAACTTTTTAAATTTAAGTATACACTATTTTAAACATAGCAAAGAAATACAGAAAATAACAGGCTTCCATAGAGCCACCATCTAGATTTGGCAGGTGCTAATATTTTGTCAGGATTTACCACAGATTTTTTTTAAGCAGTAAAATTGCATTGCTATATTTTAAGTCTTCTTTCCATCCTTTCTTCCTCTCTTTTATCTAACTAAGTATTAATACACAAAATAGTATTATGTCTTATTTGTAGATGCATTCAAATACAACAAAAATTTAAAAATATCTTTTAACTAGGGACTCAACAATTACAAAATGAAAGAATGGATTAATTCAAAATTTGTAAAACCATAGTATAGATTCCAGATGAGGAGGTGGCAAACTTTTTATGTAAAAGGTGAGACAGCAAATATTTGAGGTCTTTGTTGCAGCTACTCAATTCTGCTTTCTTAGTGTGAAAGCAGCCACAGACAATACATAAATGAATGAGGATAGCCACGTTCCCTATAGTTTTACTTACAAAAACTCATGGCTGGCTGGCTTTAGCCCATGGGCTGCAGTCTGCTGATCCTTGAACTAGACAGTTTAGATTCAACTATTTAATTTTATTAAAGAGTTACTTGAAATACAGTTATTCATATATATAGAATAAATAGCATTCACTGTGGTTCTTGTAATAACTTCTACAGAAAAGATCAAATTGTCCCCAATATCCATTGCCCCTTTTTTTATAGATATAATTTTAAACGCATGGTGATCTGGAATACAGACTTTCCCATATTCTTTTGCGTGTAGGTGTGGCCGTGTGGCTAAGTTCTGCCCAATGAGATGTAAGTATAACAGTTACATGGCAGTTTCTGGGCCTCTTAGCACATAGACTTTAATGATTTTTCCTTTGCTTTCTGCATTCTGCTGCTTGAAATATTGTTTCAGTTACTGGAACTCTATCTTTGCTCATGAGGACGTGGTCCTTACCCTAGGAATAGAAGAGCAGTGAGCTGGAAGGTGCCAAGGTCTTTGGGGACTCAGTAGAGACAGGACCTATTAGTCACAGTAACCCTCAAATGCTCACCTCCATATATATTTTTTGAAGAGAGAAATAAAATTTAATATTATTGAACCATAGTAATTTAGAGTTCTTCTGTTATGTGCACTTCAGTAGGCAATAGGCAAAACCTCCAGGTCTGCCCAACGTCAATATTCTGATGTAACCAAGTCTCCTCCCTCCTCATCCCTGTTCTGCATTGCTCACTCCATTCACCATGGAAACTTCTGGGGGCTTAACCATTATTTACATTAGGAAGTTTGTAAAAAACGTAAAGAAGTATCAATCTGCCATCTAAGGTCTGTTCAAAGCACAACCTAAAATGCTATACAGAGACTTTATCTCTTTAATTTTTCTAATTCTGGTTGAAAACCTCAATGTATTTTGTTCTAAATGCCGTCGCCTATTACCCTGGGGGATTGGGCTCTTTTTAGCTGTACTGCCAAATGTTGTCTCTATACAGGTGTCACTGCAATGGCAGTTGCAGTCATTATTTGTGCAGCTATAGTTGTGGCTGAAAAAAACAGACTCCTGACTGGGCAAAATCTGAAAAGAGTTACCTTGATGCATAGAAAACAAGTATTCTATGCTTTTTAGAATTTCTTATTATATACACCCTTAGATAAAACATCCTGGGTTTGGAGTAATTTGTTTCACATCTGTTTTTATGTAAAGCATTTTTATTCATCAGATTCCAGATGATGACTGGAAGAGGTAAGTTCCAAAGGGAATTACAGCCTCTATTTAAATGTAATTTAAAATAAGAGAATGATAAGCAGATACAATTAATATTTCTAACATGAAAAAAACTACTGGGGAGAAATGAACCTGAATGTTAATGTTGCTTATCTCTGACTGGTAAAGTTATAGGTGATAGATTTCTTTTTATTTTCTAAATATTCTATAACATTTATTATTTTTGAAAACAGGAAAAATGTATAACTCAAGTTCCTGAAACACTTGATCAAATAAAGAAACACATATGAAGATGAAAAATGTTAGAAAAATCAACATGGCATAGAAATTAAGAGCAAATAATAGACCAATGACTCTTATTCATCTGTGTTAAAAGCAGTCAACAAAGGCACAGCTACCCCAAAGAGAAGATGACTCAATGGTCCATTTTGCTTTGGACCATGGTCCATTTTGTTTTGAAACATCTGTGCGAAAACCTTCCAGTCATTTCCTCTCTGAACCTTGAACCTCAGTTTCCTCCTCTGTAAAATTGTACCCATCCCACAGAGCTGCTGAGAATACTGAAAAATGATGTGAAAGCACCTGGATTTCAATTTCTAGCAGATGAATAATCAGCTCGTATCGTTGTAATAGCAGATGTTCATTCAATTCATGAAATACTCTGTGAATGCACACTGTGAGCATCAGTGTTGTGTGGGAAACAAAGATGAATGAGAAAGCCACCCCGCATCTAAGGACGTCACGATCAAGTTGGAGTGAAACGGCACATACCCACATGGTTATAATGCAATGATCCTCATAAGAGAAGAACAAAGTACAATGAGGTTCAGAGGCAAGTTAAGAAAGACAGAATATTCCAGTGTGAAGATGTAAAGAAACATGCTGATAAAGAAAGTGAAAATCCCGAATTCCAGAGTTGGCTGTGCCACCAACAACGTGATCCGGGGCAGGGTTACAAAATTTCTCTGAGTTTCAGATTTATCATTTATTTAAGTAGTAGGATTTTCCCTATGTCCAAGATAACTTCTATTTTTATAAGAAACACAGATGTAATACTTTGTGTAAGAACTGATCTAAGTTCTTCATAGCTTCAGATGCAGATAAGGATTGCATATGTGTGCATGAGCTTGCACATGTATTGATATAGTATAAAAGCATATATATATGTGATCCTCATATCAATCATATGATACAAATACAATTATTATCATTCCCATTTCTTAGCTAAGGAATTAAGGCACATAAAAAGTCAGCTCTCTAAAGTCACATGAGTAGGATTCATTCCCAGGCAGTCAATACCATTTGAATGAAAAGCTTTTAGGATTTTATAATATATATATATATATACATACACACAGAGAAAGAGAGAGAGAGAAGCACAGATGTAGGCATGTAAGAGAGCTTTAAGGGGGCATCACATGATCCTGGAAAGAGTAAACTCTAAGTACATGAGTTAGAATCCTTATTCATTTTGTGACAGTGATACAATTACTTAAATATTCTCTAAGCTTTAATCATAGGTAAGGAAAGGATAATAACGTGGTCCTTGCAGAGTTGAATAGAAAGTCAAATACAATACTGCGTGTAAAATTCTAGACACAAAGTCTGGCAGACAGTGGGTACCTAATAAATTGAATCTATTATTACTAATGGATAAATAGCCTTGTTTGCCAAAACATAAGTCAGAATAAGGTGAGGAAAATAGTTGTCCACAAATGTAGTGAGAATGCAACTTGGGAAGGTCTTGAATCCCTGGCCAGGAAATTTGGATTTTTTAGAGTCACTGAAAGTTTTCAAGAAGGGAATTTGATATGGCTTGTTTGAACTCCCTGAGTACTCAATTGGGTGGGGGTGGGGGGGAGGAGGATG
This sequence comes from Lepilemur ruficaudatus, assembly GCA_963574885.1. Taxonomy (NCBI): domain Eukaryota; kingdom Metazoa; phylum Chordata; class Mammalia; order Primates; family Lepilemuridae; genus Lepilemur; species Lepilemur ruficaudatus. The sequence goes on from CAUYRT010061215.1 coordinate 11,344, forward strand.
GTACTGTGGGAGGGTCATGGGCTAAAATATAAAAATGTATGGAAAATAATTCACATTCATTTATGAAGACACTGTCTCTGACCTCCCAGTTTATGGGATTGCTGAAATTTCTGAATAGAAAGATATTATTAAATTCTGCAAGTGTCAATTTATAAAAGGCTTAACTTATATACAGAAATTTTAAAATAAAAAATGTTTAAACTGTCTTTATTCATTTATCATCCAAAGGTCAATGTCAAATCTACAACTTCTCATTTTGAGCAAATTAGGATGCATACAGGAAAAAAGAGAAAGAAAATATGAACTAAATAAAAATAAAATAGTCTGAATTCAACCTAGTTTGACACTACAAGTTAAGAATAAATGTGGAGTCGGGCAACTTCACCAATAAATAATCAATATTTATTGGATGTGGGCTATGTGCTTTAAGCTTTACTAAGAGCTTCAGAAACTTTATTCCATTTAATCCACACAGCACACTCATAGCTAAGCATTATTTTTATCACCACTTTTTTAGATGAGAAAACTGAGGCTCATAGACATTGAGCAATTTGCCGAAGTACATAGAGATGGCAAATGACTTGAACCAGGATTGAAAACCGATCTTTGCTGTTCTGTTATTTAGCACAAATCGGTAACACCGTCATCACCACCACTGCCACACCTCTACTCACGTCTTGAGAACCACCACCACCATCACAACCACTAGCACTGCCAACATCTCCTTTTGGTTAGCACAACCACAGCCTCCCACACCACTACTAGCACCACAGCTATCGCCACTACCACTGCCACCATCAAATCACCACAAATGTCAACACTGCCACCACCGCCGTCATCACTATCATTAGCACCACCACTGCGAACATTATGTCTGCTACCACCACCACCGTCATCATCCCACCAACAGCAATATCAGCACCACCACACAACCACCACCACCATCACATCACCACACTAGCACCAACCACCATCAAATCACCACCATTTCTATCACCACTACTGCCACGGCCACCCCTACAACCATCTCCACTGCCACATCACCGCCACTATCACCACTGCTTACACGACAACCACCAATACCACCACCAACACCCCCTGCTGACTCTCAGGGAGATCAGCCTCTTTAACACCAAATCTCCTTCCAGGAAATATAAATTATGTCCATAAAATCAAATCCTCCACAAATACATTTCTTTCCCAACTTCCCCCCACATGAGGGGCATGTTCCCCTCAACAATCCCCCCACCCCAGGGCATTTGTCCTCAATATTTCCACTACAGATAGTTGATAAGATATTTTTGAGATCAAGAGAACCAGAATTAGTCCCATTTCCATGTTCCTGCAGCAATGTATTTTATAGAATAAAGCATATTTTCAAATTTCAAAAGAATAAAGTTTAGAAGATGATATGCATATTTGAGGAGAATGATTCTTAAGCTTTTCTACTTAAAAGATGTTCCCTAAACCAGCATCACCAGCATGAGAACTTTTCAGAAATGCAGGATTTCAGACCCCACTCCTGAGATAAATCAGAATCTGTATTTTTAACAAGATCGCTAGGTCATCTGTGGCACATTAAAATTTGAGAAGCACTGCTCCAAAGCCAAATCTATCATTCTGCATATCACAGTGGGTCATTTTGGTTTGCCCATTTTTATGAAGATCTCAGCTCAGACTCGTAAGAAACATGAAAACATTTCCTTTTAAATAATATTTTAGTATAGAGAGGCTTTCCAAAAGCTGGGAATCTAGCTGGCTCATCACTGAGTGATGAAAATGCAAACAGGTATTCTTTAGGAAGGGGAAGGCAGGCTACATCAAGTAGAGGAGAAATTTTGAGTATATAGGAAAAGAGCACGAGAAAAGGGTTAAACAACAAGGTAATATGAAGAGATATTTGAAAGAAACAATGAGAGAGAGAAAACATTTCTTTAAATAGAACAGGAATAAAGAGGACATGGGAAAATGCTGCCCCCCTTTGAAGTAGAGAAGAGAAAGCTGGTAAAAGCTGATGCTAAAGTGACAGAGGCAGTTAATGAGGTTCTGAAGATGTGATTTTCACTCCCTGCTCCCCAATATATAACCTGTAATCAATTTAATACTCTGTAATCAATTTTTAAGAGCGACAACCTCGGCGACTAGGGTAGTTTAAGAATCATCCCAGGAATGAAATACCTGATCTGTCCTGGTCCTTTCCTCCGCTGCAGTCCTTCCCTTGCTTCTGGTCATTTAATTCTCTTTATGCTGAAAGATTCCTCTCTCTGTTCAGTTTCTACCTTTGAAACATTTGTGCACCCTCGTCATCTCCCTCTCTGAGTAAGATATATAATTCAAATCAATTTCTGAAGTATTTATACTAGATGCCTATCAAGAGCCTATTCTTCTGTCATTTAGAATCATAAGATTTTAGAAAATTAGGGAAGCCTGCAAGTCATAAAGCGCCTCTTCTGATCCTGCACCCCTTAAAGCTTAATCTTTCTACTTGCTCGCTCTTTTGCCTCCCACCAGCCAGGATTGGTGTTGACGGAGCAGCAAATTGCAAATTCTACAACAACAATCTCTTACATTTTAGGCCTCCATTTTAGCAACTGCATTAATTGTTAGTCTTCTTGTTTTTATTTTGCCTCAAAAATATTTTTTCTTAGTGTTTTGTACTGATTTCATTTTATTTTCCACCCTTTAAATGCCCTGGCCAGGCAAATTATCACTGAAATAACATTTTTGTTTAAATGATGGAGTGGAAAGAATCTGTGATAAGCATTTAAATACAATATCCAAAAAAAAAAGTTGTGTGGACAATATATTCTACTTTTACACAATTTCATTCATATTTATTTGCCATGTAATTTCAAATGTCACCTCTTATTTTATACTAAAAAGGGAAAATCTTATTCCTGGGGCATGTACAGCTCTGTGTTTCTAACATGTACCTACTCATACCAGAAACTGTTAGTGCCAGTGCATTAGATTTCAGAGAGATGATAACTAATAAAAACAAATCTCTTCCTGGGCAGAATTAATCTCCTCTCTTGTGAACTTGAGGGCACTGGAAAATACTTCTGCTGTAGATGTTTGAATTACTATTATTAGTTGTTTAAATGGCTTGCTTTCTCCTTTAGCCTATACTCTGCTGTAAAGGCAAAACTCTCTGTTATTCAAATGGCTAGATGTTTGTTTGGTTTGTGATTGGTTGAATCAGAAATTATTTGTTGGAAAGATTTTTATTTTGTTGGCATTTAAGAATATGTGAATGTGTATAGGATTGCCTAATAAAATAATCTTATGCCTCACTATTTTTAATCTTTAAATGAGCTTATATCTGTGCTGAGTAATTACTGAACAAAGGTTATTCAAATATATGTTAGTATGTATTTTAGATTATACATAGATATATTTAGATTACATATAAATATATTGCTTGTGTTAGAATCTTGACTTCTTTGTCAAATCATTTAACCTGTTAAGTGTCAGTCTTTGCATCTGTACAATGGGTATAATAATTGTGCCTACCTCATAGAGTCAAAATGAGATAATAAACGCCTAGCACATGATAGGTGTTCAGTAAGCCAAAATTAATAAAACTATTGATTTTTAATCAGAAAACTAAGAATGGTAGATATTAAATACAAGTTATGTTTTGCTTTAGTTCTAGGGGAAGTTATGTATTCCCTTGCATCTTAGCACCATGCCAACATATCCTAAGACAATCTGAGCCAAAAAGTTAGTGGTATGTGAGGGTTCTCTCCTAATTTAACTTTATATGCACCAGCCCCAGAAGTACATAAAATTAATGTTAGCTTTCCCACACCTCCCATTTCCCAGATTGCTGAGCACAGACTAAACACGACTAAATTACAGAGAGCCTTTTGCAAAGATACACACACACACACAATCACAAAAAGAGTAGATTCCTGACCCAAATGGTATTTATTTTTATTTAATGAGGGGGAAGCAGCACTGTATGAGAATTTTACTAGGGAGCTCAGAATGGCTGGCTCCTTCTCATCCATCTCTCAGCTCAAGAAAGCCTTCCCTGACCTCCGTAGGGTAGCACTATCCGATGCCTGCCTCTCAGTCATCTGCTGACGATCTTTGTAACATTGTCAGTATTTGAAATTAACAATTTATTTTTGTATTGTTCATTATCTATTTCCCTTCTCCCACCAGAATGTAATCGTTTTGTACTTAATTTTTCATTATTTATTGAATGAATTAATGAATGAATATGTACATACATTTGCTTCTACAGTTTTTCTCTTGGCTCCTAGGTTTCCTTCCAAAATCTTTTTTAAAGATAGGAAATATCTGGATATTTCCCAGCTTTATCAGAGATGGAGCAATTAGTTTCCACTGTTGTTTAATGATGTATGCCTCCCCTCCTACTCTGGGTTATTTATTCATTAAGTTAACAGTTAACCCAAGTAAAGTTTATGTAAGTACAATCTAGAAAGAGACTTCCTAGCTGAAGCAGAATTATTTGTTTTTTCCCTGCCGGGAGACACATTCTCTAGAGAAACACAAGTGTGTTACACCCCTTGAAAGATGAAGAGAGAAGAGAGACTTACAAGTGTACCAGCCCCTATTTCTGAAAAAGAGGCAGAAAATCGAAGCAGGAAACTTCCTTGAAGAAAACATGATCTATCTGGTCAAAGTTCAAATTGTTTCAAAAGGAAAACATTTATTTTTCACCAAGGTGAATTATGATTCTCCCTGTCATGGTGTGGTCTGTAAATCTATGAAGGGTAATTATATAAAGAATATTCACCAGCTGTTGTCTATTTGGAAGGAAACTACAAAAGGAAGAACCAAATATTCTCAAATAGATTGCGGGCTTGGTGAGGGTAGAAGCTGAATATTATACTTTCTGCGTCCTCCATGGGTGGCTAGGCCAGTGTGTTGTGACATTAGGTAGTATTAAGTATGCACTGAATTGCCAACACATAAGAATGAGGAATTGAGCTGTACTTTATTTATTTATTTATTTATTTATTTATTTTATTTATTTTGAGACAGAGTCTCACTCTGTTGCCCAGGCTAGAGTGAGTGCCGTGGTGTCAGCCTAGCTCACAGCAACCTCAAACTCCTGGGCTCAAGCAATCCTTCTGTCTCAGCCTCCCAAGTAGCTGGGACTATAGGCATGTGCCACCATGCCCGGCTAATTTTTTTATATATTTTTAGTTGGCCAATTACTTTCTTTCTATTTTTAATAGAGACAGGGTCTCACTCTTGCTCAGACTGGTTTTGAACTCCTGACCTTGAGGGATCCGCCTGCCTCGGCCTTCCAGAGTGCTAGGATTACAAGCATGAGCCACCGCGCCGGGCCTGAGCTGTATTTTAGTGTAAAGGAAACTTTACTGATTGGCAGTTATTGAAGCTAGGAATTGGATTCCTGAGAAAGGCTAGAACATTTTTCTCTAGATTTCTGTTAAAAAGAGGACAAACTCTCATCTATTTAATCTGATAAAAAATCACTTTCCAAGTAGAACTAAACAACTTTTTTCAGTCTCTACAAAGTATGACCTTCCCGTACATTATCATGTTTAATAAGAACAGGTTTCAGTAGAGTTAGTTTTTAATAAAGGGCAATCTTCCCTCCCCTCACTGCAATTCAAAAAACTCAGTGAGGTTTATGAAAAAGTCACTGAATTCTAGGACCAAACATGTCAAGAAAGTGCTATAGTCCAAACCCTGGTTTTGCATATGAGTAAATTTTGTTCTGGAGAGACAGACGAGAGGTCATATGACCTATTGACAGTGGAAGAGCCTGACATCCTCAGCCATGAGGATGGTTTCAGGATTGAAGTGGATTTTGCATCAAAAAGTTTATCTGCAGTATTCAAACATGGAAGATCTACTACAAAATACTTCTCCCTAAATTAGTAGCTGCCCAAAGGGGAAATTTTCTAAAGAGGAAGAGGGATAGAAGGAAGAAAGGAGCAAAGACTCATAAAGGCAGAGAGTTTTATCATAAGCAATCAGTAAAAATACCAGAAATGTGTGATTACCACATTTTAAGATGCTCATTTTCCTTAATGCCTCTTTGATGAACTGATTTCATTGGAAGGCTTATTTATAAGGTATTCTATTTGAAGAGTGACTTACTCTAACCAAGTATCTTAAAATACTTTTGATTGTAATCCACAGAAAGAAATATATTTTACTTTGCAACTCAGAACACAAACACATATATAAAAATGAAACACAAGTTTCAAGAGACCATGTTCACGTTTGTCACATGCGAATGAATAACTACTTTCTATTCTATTCTACTTCATTTTGAAAGTGTTGCTTATGTTCACTAAATCGATTCCAGGACCCAGTAATGGGCCTCACAACATTTCCAAAGCAATGCCAATTTCTCTTGTCAGACCATCCTCGTGTTAGCATCCACCCTCCAAAGGCCTACCACACTAGGTCCAAAAAGAAAATATTTTGATAGTATTAAGAGAACAATAGAGTTAAAGTTCTGTGAAATCTAAGTGCTTCCAACAGGTGCACAACCCCTTTGGTGTCCAATAAATGTCTACTATGGACAAAGTCAATTTAATCCTCTTGAGGGATCAGAGAGCCTCTTTCCTCACCCTGCTCTGCTATGCCACCTCCCCTGAAATGTATCTACAGAGAACTCCTCCTCGTTCCCCCCAAAGTTATCTCTGACACAATTAACACTTTAATCAGTCTGGGTGTTTATGCTTAGAATACACACAGTTTAAGGCTTTATAAGTGTAAGGCTTTATAATATGTCTATACTGTTTTTGTCTCTAATTTTTAGACTTTGTTTTGTTTAAGCTATGGTTAAGGGCTGTGTCTCACATATCTTTGGTAGCTTTACAGAACCAAGCCCATTTTGTTCTCGAATACTGGTTGTGAGTACCAGTTAGGTAGGATACCCCACAATTAACCTCCAGCAGAAAAATCTCCCTGTGCTTGCTCTATCACCCAATGCTCAAGGCAGCAGCACCCTTCACTCTGCAATAATCTCCCAGATTCACTGTTATTTCAGTGATTTGGGCTACAACAAAGAGAAATTCTCAAATGTTTGGCCCCGAGCAGTTGACCATAGGAGACATTCAAATAACTTTAATAATTCTCTGCTTTTGCACCAAAAGAAGATAATTAATGTTCTGAAAGAGAATTTTTAAAAAGGGCATGATCAGGTGTTGTCTGGTCAGCAGCAGCTAGAAAGCAGAGAGCCATTGAACCCAAGACAGACATCAAAATACACAGTGAAGATTTTGATCTAAACCTTCATTCAGAGGGTTTCTTGCACAGGTTTTGTTTATGTTACTGTGTGTGTGTGTGTGTGTGTGTGTGTGTGTGTGTGTGTGTGTGTGTTCCTTTGCAAGCCCCTTTCTCTCCCAATTGCCCAGCCTCCTTTCCTGGTCACATATCTTACTGCTAACAACATCTTTCCCACTTAGATCCCGGGAATGAAGGGACTGTAGAATCTTCCCCTGCAGTGGGGCGGGGCCTTGGGGTTTGAATGCATGGTGAGTCACACACAGCCCTCTGGGTCACCAGACTGGAGGTGGCAGGGAAAGGGGAGAATCCTATAGAGGAGGGAGACTGGAAGGACACAATCCTTGGAATGCTTGGTGGCAGAACTGATCTGCCCCAGCACTCTGTCCTGCTTTGGATCTCCTGAAATCCCCCAACCACACAAATTAGGTCCCTGTAGTCCCTCTAGGGTGGGGAGCGAGGGCTCAGAATAAAACAGAGGCACACACAGCTTTTTCCTAGAGTCACTGACCTTTCCAGAGAAGGGCCCCAAAGCTGGACGGGTGAGGGCTGCAGCCCCATTCACAGGACACCTCTATCTCTGTCTCCTGGCGCTGCCCTGTGTGCTTAAGAGAACCTAGGACTGCCAGGGAAAGTGTGCTGCGGCTGGTTTTCTTCCGGTCCTATTATATTGTTGTTGTTATTTCTTTTGCCAAAAAGACAGTGTTCAGTAACCTCGACGGTGCGCAGCCACCTTGCGGTCCCGGGACGCGCCGGATGCTGCTTTCTTAACCCCTTGAACAGAGTTAGAAAAAAAGTGTCGGCTGCTGCCTCGATGCGCCCAGCTGGGGGCAAAGGAGGTTGAGGGCTACCTGTCCCTGGAACCAACTCGTCTGCCTTCCAGGTGCGCCGGCCAGCCCTTGCTGCGACCTGCCTGGGATCAGATTGTCCCGGGCTCCTTCTGGTATCCAGGGCTCTGGGGGGAAAGAGGAGGAGTCTCTGGTGTCTGGCACCCCAGACCCCCGTCTTCTCCCGCCGTGCTGTTTTCATTCACCCTAAAACACTGTGTCCACCAGCAGCCCCCTTAGTGGAGGGCACTCTTCTCCCAAATCCATTCTGTGCCTCCAGCCTCCAGCTGCCCAACTCCGGACGCTGTCCCAGAGCGTCCAGAGAGACCCTCACGGTCTCTCTTCTCATCTCCTGTCTCCCAGCTCCCTTTCTGCCTCTTCTCAGCACCCAGCTCTAAGCCAGCCGATTTCCTAAGCCCCCCACCCCACTTTCACTGCCTCGCCCACTACCGACCCTCCCTCTACAGGCTCCCTGGTGCTAGCCCCCCGAGTGGTAGCCAGAGGAGCCACTGTCTCTGGGGCAGGGTTCTTTTGGAAACTCACCTCCCTCCGGAATTTGCATCCTCCGGGGAGGGGACAGGGCTCCCAGAAAGCTGTCTCCAGGGACAGGTTACGAATCCCCCAACCCAGTCTGTCGCCTAACCCCACCCCCCACCCCCAGCACCCCTGTCCCTACTCAAGGTCTAACTCGAGTCCCTCGCCTGCTTCCAGTGTTTACGCGACGCTTTAGTCTCCGGGACTCGCAGGGTGAGCCCCAGCCCCGACTGGCGCGAGGCAGCCGCCGCGAGCGCAGCCCCACCGGCGGGCCGGGGCGAGGGGGGCTGCGCGGAGGCGCACTGGGCTCGCCAGCCCGCCCCTCCCTCTCCGGGGACTGGAGAGGGTTGGCGGGGGCGGTAGGGGCCGGGAGGGGGGGTTGGCTCTCATCAATTCCGCTGCCACCGCCTCTGTGCCTGTAGGGAGGCAGGCGGGGGTGGGGCTAGGATTAAGACTCTTAAGTAGGGAGAAGTTTGCGCACAGCTTCACAGCCCGGCGAGCGGAGCCAGGCGCCGGAAGGTGAGCCTCCCTCACTTTGGGGAGGTAGAAAGCCAGCCTGGGGAAAGAGCAGTTGCCTTTTTGACTTTACTACAACCTGGGGCTGGGTCTAAACCGTCACTTAAGTCCGAATTAAAGTGTGAGGAAATCAGGAAGGGGGTCAGGAGAGGGAGGGCTCAAGACTAACCAGTTTGCTTTCACATCAAACTAGGAAAACCGGCCCCCCGACGCTGGGTGGGCTGCTCGGCTGCTCGTGGACCTGCCTGGGTTGGAGAGGTGCGCACGTCCGCCCCTCACCCTGAGGCTGGCATCTCCTGCCCGGGAGATGGGCGCTGCACCTTGAGTTCCTGAGTCCCTGGAGCCACCACCTGCGAACGCCCTTCGCTTCTCCTGAGCTGTGCCCAGCCGCCCCGTGAGAGAATTCCGGGTAAGGAGAGTCTGGCGATGAGCGGGACTTAAAGATTTGGGGTGTCCCGGGGATGGTTAGCAGTGCAGGTGTGAGAGGTACCTTGCTTTTTGATTACAAAACTGTGGTTTTTGACTGTGGTGTTTGGGGTTCTCATGTAGGGGCAGTTTAGTGTCAGTCGCTTCACTTTACCTTTGATTAAAAAACAAATAGGTGTCCTGGGAAGGGGGCTGCGATTTACAGTTTTGTGTTGAAGAATCCTCCAATTTCTTGCTTTACTTTTACTATGTTGCTAGTACCAATTTCCCCTCAAAAGTTTAATTTTCCAACTTATTGGGTATGAAAATTATGGAGCTTAAAGTTGTGGATTTTTTCCAAAAGATGCTTATTAACTAACAAACAGATAATATCGGCATCTATAAGATGTATCTTGGTTATTCCGGATATTGGAAATGAGCACAGTAGTGAATGGAGTTGCTTGTTAAGTCATGTTTTACAGAGAATTATTTTCCAACAATCATCTATGCATAGCAGCCATTCTTCACACCTATTAGGAAAAATATGTTGTGTGCATAGTTTCCAAAAGAGTACTTTTTTTCATGATGCTCTTCCCAAGCCTGGGTGAAAGACATCAAGAAAAGATCTAACAAATTGATTCCTCTTCCCCAATCATTCATTTTCCTTGAGGTCCAGAGAAACCGATCAGTCAAAAACCAACAATCCAATTAGATTATTAACCTACCATAGCTGCTTTATTTAGCAAATTTAGCTGGGAAAAGTTTTATGTGAAAGCTTTAACCTAATATTATGTGATATATGCAAGACTACAAGGTATGATTCCATTGGGGTCTTTAGGAGACCGTAACCATTTCCCGGCCGTGACTGACCTGAACCAAATCATCTATTCAAGGCTATTTATTGAAATTATGAGGTGATTGAAAATGTAATGTTCAAAATAAGTCAAAGTTTGACCATGTAGTTCCTGAAACTAATCTTTAAATAGCAGAGTGTCCAAGTTTGACTGTTTTTAATGGTAATAGAAAGCAAATATTTTATACATTTGGGCCAGTTGGCTTACCATTAAGGACAAAACAGGAATGCTTTTGGTGTTGTGGCATTTATAAATCATTATGTGTAATAGCATGTTGCTAGCCTACTGTAAGTTCAGCAGTTAAAAAACTCAGCTTTAAAAAGTTGAGAATGCTGGTCCGGTTTTATACACCAGTATTATGAAAGAAACTAAAAGGATTAGATTTGCAAAACCCTTACAGTTTAAGTCTGTATTCTCAGTGGACACGCATTTCTACTCAGTATTTTTAACATGGCTCAAAATGTCCATCAGCCGGGATTTGGTTTGGTTCAATGCCTCTAACCTACAGTTAATTTTAAGAACTATAGCCGTAAGAATAATGTTCAGTCCTATTTTAAATGTTCTAAGATTATTTATTGAGCACACCAACACACTGAGTGTAGTAAACATGAAATCTTCATTATACCTGATTTATAAGAATGTATAACTAATCTTGAAGTTGTATTGTTTTTTGATGCTCAGAGTTGAAAAAATTTAGCTTATAATAAATATGGCTTCTGTTTTCCATTCTCTTGCGTTCTTGGAATTCTAGAAAATGGATGATGGTGGATGGAGAAAGATAGTATTTGCTTTAATCAGTTGCAGAAAGGGAGCTAAATATTAGTGTATTTGTGCTATGGCAACTTTGTTCTTGGTGATCCTCTCAGACTCTTTCAATGTTAACATGAATGAAAATATTATCTACTGTTGGTTTTTATTAGAGTAAAATTGGTATGGAAATAAGAGACTGGTTATGTTTTCAATGATAGTCTAAACCAGGGTTCTCGGGCTGCAAATTAGAAGCAATGGGAGAACTGTCACAAAAAAAATGGGTGCCCGACCCTATCCCAAACCAGTTAAATCAGAATATGTGAGTAAAGGGTATGCAATTTGATATATTTCTTAGGTGGTTGTAATATGCAACCTGGATTGAGAACCACTGACCGAGATGGTGTCCATCAGATCTGGTAGAGCCCCTTAATTTTGAAGGGTCTCGGTGCAAATAAATTCTATTTGTTGTATTGCTGTGTCTAATCTATTTTCTTTAAAAAAAAAAAATATATATATATATATATAAACTTGATTGCCTGATTAGAAAAAAAGAGATTTTATTCTTTGATGTTAGATGTTTAAATCATAATGGCTTCCAGGAAAAATATCTTTTTCCAAAAAAACAGTTCCAAAAATTAAGTCTGAAGCTCATCTGTCCAGAAAATCCTTTAGTAAAGGAACTCTATCTTTAAGAGATGCTGAAAATAATGCTACCCCCATAATATTCTGAAATTTAAAAAATAAATAAATTGAGAAAAAAACATAGAATTTCATCTCCTTTTGCTTAAGATCTGTATGACGTGTAATGTGCAAATGTATACCCTTTTGAAAGGGGAGAAGGAGGAAAATAGTATCATTCTCCTTGGCCCACCAACTACCATATCCTGGATGCCAACTATGTTCTAGTATTTTCACAGAAATTATTTTTTTTAAAACTCATAATAAGGTTGTGAGGTACAGGCTATTATTCTGATTTTATATATGAGGAAATTAAGGACCAACTAGGTTGATGAATTTATGCAAAGCCACAAACCAAGTGAATAAAAAATGTATTTGAACCCAAGTCTTCTTATTCTAAGTTCTATGATGTAATAAAAATATGTTTATATACATAATTGTATTTTTTAAAATATAAAGGCAGCATTTATTTAAAAGCAGTATAGGCTAAGAGCACAGATTCTGGCACGGCTTTGCCTGGGTTTGACTCCGGGCTCCACTGCTTTCCAGCTGCGTGATTCCGGCAAGTAATGTAACCTCTCCACGCCTTAATTTCCTTTCTAAAATGAGAGTTTTCTAAAAATGAGGATTAAATGAGTTAATATATGCAAAGCATTTGACTAGGTGCCTGTTGCATAGTAAGTTCTATGTAAGTGTTATATTTTTAAATGTCATGTGTTTTTTTTAAAAAACATTTTGATTGTTTATTATATGCCATGCATTGCACTAAGCTTGAAGATAAATAGACAAATATGTCATATCCTTGTTCTCAAGGATTTTGTGTCTAGCAGAGAATGACCCATACCTAAGTAATCATTCCATTCAGGTATGGGTTTTCTTTCATTTTAATTATAATTAAAAGCATAATTTGTGTGACAACTATGTGCTTTTCAATGATAATATGATCTTCCAGAGCTCCATAAAATGAGAGTTATAAAACCAAGTGATAATATGTTGTGCTGTTGCAATGATATTAACTTGTTTTCAATTCTACTATTAAAACACAGAAAATCATATTAACATATGTTTCTGGCTTCGCTTTGCGAGTTTAGAAAACCAGTAATATGGAGAGGGTTCAGGTCTTTAAATTTTTATTTTAAAAAGTGAATTATGGGGATAGAGCATTGGGGAATAATCAGTAGAAAATGTCATTGGAATCTGTTCCTCAATACTTCTTGGTTTTTCAAAAAGAATGTTGTCTGATTGGAATATAGTTTTGTTTTTATTTTAAAAAAAACATAGCTTTGGAGGGAGGAAAAGTGGATCAAGAAGTACAGGAAAATGTCCCTAATACAGGGCTAGCTAGGCAAGACACACCTCATCAGAGCCGGCTGTACTTCCCGTCGACTCTGCCGGCTGCTCTGGGCAGCTGCCCCTACCTCCAGGATACCTGCAGATACCTGAGGTATGAGATTCTGTTTTTGTTTAAATGGAAGTGTCACCTTATTAAAAATAGCATATAAATTGGAATTCTTTGTACAAGAATAACACAAATACTCTAAACCTAAGGTGTCATTTCTCAAGGAAATAAAGTGCCAGTTCAGTGAAATATTTTGTTTCTGTAATCAATATCTAACCATCCATCCCATTTTACTACAATTTCTGTTTGCAAATGTCTTTCTTCCCTCTTCCCAAGTCTCAAATCTCCTTTGAAATTTTCCAACAGATGCTACATTTTTCCTCCTTGAAGTTTCACTGCCACTCCTATAGTTTAAGCTTTTAATACCATTAATACAATACTTCTTCACCTGATGTTCAAACACATTCAGTCTCTCTGTGCTGAATTCAGTGTTGTGCAACAAAATGGGAAAATTTGTTTTCCAAACTCTGATTTTCTCATCCACTATTCATAATTGTTCAGTGATTACCCAAGGATTGCAAGACCCTTCTTCAGCCTGATATTCGAGGTGTTTCATGATATAATCCCATTTTATCTTTCCTATCTGAGTCAAGTAGAAAACCTCAAAAGTTACCTAATTCTAGTTCTGAAGCTGTAGTTACACAAAAAAAATTGACTCCAGATTTGTAGTCCATCCTTCACTTTCAGCCTGTGCCCTTGCCTGTCAACCTCGGTGTATATTCTACTGCCCCAAAATTGGGGGCAGGGGGGATGTGAAGCCCTTTACATTGATGTTTCTGTTGCAGAGCTACTCTTTGGTTTTCATTTCTCCCCAAAGCCCTAAGTACCTGTTTTTTATTTGTGCAATGGTTCAGAATTCAGCATTTCAAATCTTACCTTCCTCCCTCCTTAAAATGTATTAATCATTCTCCCATAACATATCCAACAAATTTCCATCCTATAGCTTTGCTCATATTTTAAAACTCAATAAATATTTACTAAATGCCTATTATGTCCTAGTCAGGGAATATTGTGACAAATCACAATTCTTGGCTTCATGGGGACTGGAAGAGACAGACAAACCAACAGACAATTACACCACCCTCTGGTACGCACCTCAGTAGAGAAATGCCGTGAGTGCTGTGGAAGCACGGAGGGACAGCACCTAACCCGGCATCAGGAAGGCTGCCTAGGGAGCTGACCCTAAAGGGGACATGATTCAGCTTGTCATGATTTGCAATGACAAGACAGATGAGACAAATAAAGAGGGGAAGAGATAAAGCATGCTACAGGCAGGACACCAGATTGTAAAACGTCCTGGTGACTTGAAACAACATGGTGATTTGGGGAACCCAGAGGTATTTTGGTTGCCCCAGCCAAAGAGCATGTACAAAGAGACCTGCATGCCTGCCATGCTAAAAGGTTTGCATTTTATCATGAAGACAGCGGGGATCCTTGAAGGAGTTAACATAGGTGACTGAAATAATCAAATTTCCCATTCTGGTAGGTCATTCTGGGGAAAAATAGGAGGTATGTTAGATATCATATTACATCTAAATATCTCTTTCCTTAGGGTTTTGAGAGGTCCCATGCATGTGATCTGTGTGTTTGTATGCCTGTGCATATGTATATGTATATGAATATATATGTACATATTATATGTGTAAAGTATTCTTCCCTTTTGCCATTAATTCATTAAAATAAACTTTCCTGACCTCTTTATTATAATAGTGTATTGGGAAAAATGTGTTTGGAAACCCCTGCTCTCAAGGATAATGATCTAGTAATTACAGTATTTTGACAAATCACATTTCCCAGAATGTTTGTGTACTTAAAAGTTGCACAGATAAATTTGTTGGGCCAAATACAGCAATTTTCGAATCACAAATTATATCATTCTATACCTGGCTTATGGCACTTTATTCTCTCTTTTGTGTTGTGGACATCTGTTAATTTTTTTTATTTCCCTACTAGATTACAAAGGACAGAGTCATCGTTTATCCCTTCTTCCCAACACATCCAGGGGAATTCTCTTAGCAAAATAAATTAAAACTTAATTGAATGTGGCCATAAATATGATGCTTTTTTTTTTTTTCCTGAAATGATTTTTGCCACACTGAGGCTTACATTTTTCTTCTTTTAAGGTATCAACTAGCTGTTGCCCCAGAGCTTACAGGTATATTTCTTTAGTATTTCTTTGGATCAATAATTCATTCATACTCTTTCACCCATTCTCCTATTTCGGGCTTGAGTAGCTATTGACCTGAGGAGCCAACCCTGTTTTCTTTAGTGAGCGTTTAAAACATATCTCCAGTATCCGGAACACAGCATTCAGTTTAAGCATGCAGAACTGTTTCCCAATGGCCCCTTTGCCCTTCTTAATTGCAAAGTGCATACCTCTAGGTCTCCTCTGCCTCTTGCAGTAGGCTGAGTCTACTTAAGTGATATTTATACCTCTATAGGCAGGGAAAAAAAAAATAGGGCTTTCCACCTCTTTTTCCCATTATGGACCTGAGACCTGGAAGCAATTAGTCCTAAATTGTTTGAGTAACTGATCTTCCACAAGCTAACATTCCCTAGACTTTTGGGGGCATAACGAAAAATACATTAACAAAACCAGCTACTGTTTATTGAGCTCCTACTGTGTGCTAGATACAATCATAATCAGTCACTTCTCATGACAATCCTATGGGGTGTTATCAAGCCCATTTAATAGGGGAGGAAACAGGCTCAGAGAGCTTACTGGGACTTGGCAAGGTTCACGCACCTGAGTGTCAGAACTAGAAATCAGATCTAGGTTGCCTAAAACTAAAAGACTATGCTCACTCTGCTACTGTAATCAAAGGCCATTTGGGTGGTGACTTAAGAGATTTTTTTTATTATAATTAAAATATTAATTGTCTTGGGTGATCAGAGCTTTTAAGTAACAGGTGAAATTAGGAGCTCCTCCCCACAGACATTTCAACCAGTCTTTCTAAAGGCTTTAAGCTCAGCTGTCCAACCCAGTCGGGCTGCAGGAGTTGGGACTATACCTGTAACCAAATTTCAGCCTCTTGGAATAGTCTGGAATAGTCCAGGCTCACGCTCTATATTAAGTGGACATTCCAGATAGCTGTGTACGTAAGCAGGATATTCCTGCACAGCAAAAAAAAAAAAAAAATGAAATGTGATATAGTTCTTCTAGGATGTTAGGGGGTTTTATTGTCTGACCCAAATCTATGTCTATTCAGTAGATGTCAAATGAATTTATTAATTGTAAACGGATTTGGTGTCAGCTAATTATGAAAGCTATATTTATCACATAATAGGAAACAAATTTCTTCGATAATAGTAATTTTTAAAGAAAAGCTTTGTTGTTTGAGGAAATTTCCTTTCTGGTAGGGTGTTCATAAAGTCAACTCAGGCAACAAGGGGGAAAGGGAAGGCAAATTATACTGCTACCAAATTTAAATTGTAAATTGACTTGACTCGTACATTAATTAACCCAATTCTTTGTGTAATTATTTGTTTCTGACCTTAAGTCTGACAAGTTTTGCAAGTATAGGGATGTATTGTAGAAAATGTCAGCATTTATACACACCGGAATGGAATCTCTTTAGCCCAAGATTCAAAGAATTTCATGGCACACAGCACACAATATGCAAATTGCTTTAGCACCTTCTTCTCTGGGCCTACTCCATGACTAAAATGTCAGGACAATATTAGAACACTTTTTCCTTACTAACATCACATAGACTGCAAAGATGGCATTAAGGCAAAACCCCTGCAAAGTGGTCAACGATCTTTGCTTAAGGGCCAATTTAGAAAAAATAAAAATTCCCTGGGTTGCTTCTTTTCTCATTCACAATGAAAATAATTTTATTGCATCCCATGAGGAACGTATATATTCTTGCAAATTAGATATATTATTTTAGTGAATAGAAGGTCAATGAGATACTTGGCATTTCTTCTTAGCTACTAAAATATTAATATCTGGGCATATTTGAAGAGTAGCAACTTGGAGTCAACAAATATCAAAACTGGCAGTTATGGGCTCATTGAGCTGCATTTTAATTTGTTAAAGAGGCATCTCTAGCATTTGAAGTGATGCCATATATTTTCTTGGTATCTAATACCCTTATTATTGATCAGGAACTCAATGCCTGCATTACAGAGGAGACCATGGCAGAGTTGACTTTCTTTCCAACCAGTGGATGCTAATTCTGCCATGAGAGCTTCAGCCTTCTGACTCCACATCCAGTGCTCTCCCTGAAGAACCTGCAAAGTGGCGGGAGCCATAAACATTTGCAGAAAAATATGTGCATCACTGTACTTAAAGATGGCCTCAAAGAGAGTTAGACATATGAATAAGAGTGGCTCTGGATGACATTGTATAAAAGGTAGAGCCTGTTTTTGGTGTCCCCTCCCTTCTCTTAGTTTGTCCAGTACCTGCCCCTCATATAGTATTCCCATCTATTGTGGAAGCCTGTTTTCCTAAGGAAAAGCCTCAGTACTTGAGCCTTTTCACAGTCTGCTCCTCAACCCATTCTCCACACTCCCTAATCAATTACTTTTCTTTATTTGTACAAACTCTGCTTTATGCAGATAATGTTGTAATAGAATAGACGCTCACTCCCTTCAGGAAAAAATAGTTTGCATTATCAATGATAATGATGTGTTCTTTAATCAAATGAGTTTACATCTATTTCCAAACTCAAAGCTTTATACTACACTTAAACATATTAAAAGCTTAATATCCATAGCCTCTAAGGTAGCCAAACCACTGCCATGTCATTTAGACCACCCAACAACCTCCCGTCTGGCCTGCTCACCAGCACCCAAGCCCTTCCCCACACAGTCACCGATCAGCACCCAAAATACTCTCCTAAAATGGGGATCAGGTGGGGTCTCTTTCTGCTCACACCCCCCAGCGGCTCACTCCAGCCACACTGATCTTGATCCATTCACGGGGACACACCAAGTTCGTTGTTTCCTCCTCAAACCCTTCACGCATGCTGTTCCCTCCGTGCAGAGTGCTGTCACTCATTGTCTCCTGTCTAGCTGCTTCTCTTCCTTCAAGTCTTAGCTTAAACGTCACTACCTCAGAAAGATCTTCCCTAATCAATCACTCTTTCTAAAGTATAAGTCACCCTGCTAACCTCTATCTCAGCCCCTGTTTATTTCCTTACTAATGATTAATACAGTTTGTAATCATTTTTATTTTTTTTATCTGTTTCTTTTATTGTCTACCACTTGCATTTGAAGATAAATTCCATCATGTCCATCTCCTTCACTTTTTAAATCTCCAGCACTTAATACATAACTATTTAATGAATGAAGGAATACATCAGCATTTCCCAATTGTATGTGTGACCCTAAGACCCTAAGTTGGTATACCAACTCTTACTATCCTGCTGAAAAATCTCTGGGAAATCTGTCTATTCTGAAATAAATTGAAAATAAATGACAAGAAGTTTAAGTACTGATGCAAGTGGGGCTTAAACAGATGGGCCTTTTTGATCATTTTTCAAATCCCCTTTTAGATGTAACTGTTCGCTGGCTGGTGTGGTATCCATGTGTCTAAGTGGCTCTAATACCTGCTACAGTAAAATCATATCCAAGTTTGTAAGAGCTAATTTCAGTCCTTGGAGGATTTTTTAATCTAATCACTTTTGTAAATTAGTATAACTATATCTACTGTATCGTGGACTCTGTTGCAACTGTAGTTTTTACCAACCTCCATTGTCACCTAGGTGCCTTATTACTTATAAGAAAGGTAGGCATATCTAAGTAAAATACTGAAGAGCTTTCCACAATTATTTGGTTCAAATGAGATATTTTAAATAAGGATTTTAATTTGTAATATGCAAAACTGGCTAAAACAAGGCACCCTGTTATCATAACCAATTTGTGCGTGGCCAGTTCTCAGAAATTAAGTGATCATGTTGGAACTGACAGGCCATCATCTAACCAGAGCCAAGTATGAAATTTTGATCAATCCTTGATTCCCAGAAAAGTGTAATTATCAATTTTTAAGAAAAATACATTTTTAGAACTTTCAGGAAAACTTGGATATAAAATAGACTTATTGCAATATTTCAATAATAACAATAATAGCTAACACTTACATAGCACTTACTATGAGCCAGTAATGTTCTATGCCTTTTATAGATTTAATGTATTTAAATTTTGCAGCCACCCTCTGAGGTAAGTACTATTATTAACTCTTTATTCATGAGGAAACTGAAGCAAGGAGAGGTAAGTAACCTCCTGAAGAACACACAGCTAATATGATGGAATTGGAAATGAAACCGAACAGGTCTGGCTCCAGAGTGTAAGTAAACCAGAAAAGGCAAATGTGCTTATAAATTTATGACAGCCAAAGTTCTGTTATTATGATGTAAAATGTCTTTCAGTTTTGTATTTTGTGTGTCTTTGAATAGCAGATCCATGGATTTCTCTCTTTTTCCTAGAAAATTAAGGGGATTAAATAGTGATTTTCCTTATTTATTCTAAATATTAATCTCTGCAGCTGTCATGGGACATACCCATGCTTATAGTATTCCACTCTGCACTGTGGTTTACAAGAAGGGGAAATTGTGCTTTGCCAAGTTGACATCTCATTCATTAAAATTAGGGTCAAATGCAATAACCTAATCTGTTTTGTTATTTTAAAGGTGCAATTCCTACTAAAAAATGCAAAACACGACTCTTAACAAAACATGGCCTTAAAATGAATTTTAAAAACTATGTTTTGATTACTTACATGAAAATTAGTCAGAAACCCATGATATGTGTGGTTTTAATGATGCAGAGAAAAAAGTGGTCTAAAAATGGCAAGTAAAAATACATTGAATTTTAATTAGTCTAAAATGGTCAAGTTTCCTATTCACTCACTCAGACATGATAAACTTTCCAAGATCTATTTTGGAGCATGGCAACTCTTTTCCACGTGTCCTGAATGGTCTCATTTCCCTATACGAGGACCACACTGGCACTCTGTGTACTTGTGCAATGGGGGGCATCTATTCTGACACCCAAAGGAAACTCTGTGTGTGCTTCCGTCTTCAGGTTACTCAGTCTTGCATAAGTGATTTTTATTTATCATTGCTGATATTCTTAAATGTATTTACCATATCGGAGGTTATTTTCTTTTCTAAGATTAATTTTAGCTCTTTTATTTACTGTTTTCAAATTTTTCATATATTCTATTGTGTAACATGTTCTAGTCTAAAGCTTTTTGCCCTTAACCACTGCAGCTCAGTTTAAGAATAATAAAAGAAAGAATATTGATCTAGAACCTAACTGCTTACATTAGATTATCCAATTTCCCCACGAACTAGAAAACTGTTAGGACATTGTTTATTGAGAAGTCAAGATCATAGTAATATAGGCTGATTTTGTCCCTCCATTTTATTCCATTACTGTCCAGATTCTTCCAGCTGGCCAGACTTTGCCCCACAAAGAAAGGATTGGGTTCTAGACATAATCACAGTGATGATGAGTGGGCAGTAGGTAGGGAAGATAAATGCACCTTGGGTGACTCCCTGAGTTTTCTAGGACACCTGAGAACATAAACTTAGGCAAGAGAGAAAGAGAGTTTACCTGGTCTTAACATTATTCATATCCAAGCTGGAGATTTTTTTTATTGTAATATCTTCATTGCTTTTACTTTCCTCTTCACAATCTTCTAAGCAGAGCTCTAGAGCAGATATTGCTAAGTTTTTAAGTGATAACCGTGCATGTATTTTGCTTTTAAGATTTCATTATCAGGCTTCTGATATATGCCAAGCAATGTACAAACAGTATTATCTCATTTAAGTTCTACAACCCTGAAAGGTAGGTATTTTTATCTCCATTTTACAGATGTGAAGACTGAAAATCAAAGAAGCTAAACAAGTTAAGAAGAAGAAATAAGAATAAAACATCATAATTATTATTAACAATAACATGTTAATAATAAATTAATTTTCAAGCTAACATTTATTGAGGCAGCAGGCTATGAAGGTTCTTGGATGAATTATCCCATTTAATTCTCATAATAATCACAGGAATTAGTATTATACCCATTTTACCTCCAGGGAATGCGGAGGCTTAGAGACATAAAGAAAGCTCATATAACTAGAAGCAGAGGCAGAATTTAAACCTAAATAGCCTCACTGCAGAGCACAAGGTCTGAATCCATTCCTGTGCTCCTGCTAAAGGTAGAGAACACATTCTCACCTGGATCTATTTGCTGCTCAGCTTCTGATTTTTCAGGATCTCACATGACTTTTAATCTAAAACAGGGGTTTTCAAATGTGGTCTGATGATCCATGCTGATCCATAATGGGGTTTCACTACCCGGCAGCAAAATAAAAAGATCAAAGACCGTGCATGTCAAGAGCTTCTCTTACCACAAAATGTGTTCAGTTTAAATCTCACTTTTTTTCTGAGATTATAGTCTTCCTTTTCTGGAGCAAAACTATCCCTTCTTTTTATCTAATGATGGTGATAGTCGATAATAGGGGTTTTTAAATATTTTTTATGAAAAAATTATAAATTTCTTATCCCTATGCCCCCTGCCTCACACTGGGGACAATGGGAGAAGAGTTGTATTGATTTGGAACATTTGAAAATCAAGACTCATTTGAAAAAGCAAAAGAGCAAGAGAATCCTTTAGGGAATGAAAGGTGGTCCCCAAAGCAACCCTGCAAGTCTGTCCAAGATTTAGCCTTATGCTAGTGAGTGCCACTTTATGATTTTTAAAGAATTTTCAAGAAAGCAGGTTCCACTTGAAAGAAAATGATGTTATTAGTGCATAAATATATTTTTACAGAATAGCACTCTCCATACAAAACACCTAAGCTTTGGCTAAATAACTAGCACAAAGCCTGTGAAGTGCTTTCACATTGAGTACCTCGTTTGGCCTGCACCCAGCACTCCTGTGAGGGGGATGCGGGCCCACTGTGACAGAAGGGGTGTTGTCCTCAGCACACAACAGCATGTACTGCTTCTCGGTATTACTTGGCCTCTCTTAGCCTCACTTGCCATTAAGGAAGGAATTGTTTCTGTATTAAAGGGTTATTTCATGGATTTTAAATAATGTAGGAAAAGTGTGCTGAGCAGGGTACAAGGCATATAGCAGTCGATAACTGGTGTCTATTATTATACTTATCGTGATCCTCATTTTACAGATGAGAAAACTGCAACTGCGATTAAAGCGTGACCTAAAGTGGCTCATCTAGTTCAGTGATGAAGTTGGGGGTTGAGCCCAATTCTACCTGCATCCCTGAACTTCCTCTGGTTATCCCTCACCCACAATTCTGTATGAATCCCAAACATTCTTTTCACTATCCCATGCAACAGTTCTGGTAATTGTAAGAAGCTAAAAAATCCCATTGATTCAAGTGGACGCCATCATTGTATAGATGTGCGTCTTTGATGTCCTTGTACATATGGGCATAAACTTCTCAGTAGGAAAATAACATGAAATTTAAAATGATTTATTGTACTTATCAAGCCAATAAAAGTCACATTTAAACAAATACAAGCAGGAATGGAAATTGTAAAGATTGCCAGATGATATGATAAGTAGGATCCCATAGTGCTTAAAGGAGGTAGTAGCTGAACATCACCAGTTGAAGGGGAAGATAAAATTTGAAGGTGGACTGATAATTTTTATATCTATAAAAGCCTTAGTGTATGACAGGTGCATACCAGCAGATATATTTTCCTGAATTGTAGATACTGATAGTCAGTGTGTTCATTTGTTTATGTTTATTTTTAAATTACCTGGAGAGTGACTTCATCTCTCTAGGGTAGAGCATGGCTTCACTTGTCAATGGAACATTAGGAAAAGTAGATACTTTGCTGACTCCTCAGTTAAAAGCTTTATTTTTGTAATAATCCTAAAAAATAAAAAGTTTCTGTCTTTTTAAAGAGAAAGCAGAAGTATGCCATAGTTCAGTCCTCAGAAGGAGCAAATGAGGAAGGAAAACCAATTCCTTTTCCTTTCTTTCAGATGAGTTTATTTTTCTCTTAATGTAACAAATTCTTTAGAGTTCAGTCTCATGTTTGGAGCTCATCAGAGATCTGGATCTTAAATAGCTGTTTCTAATATATTCAGAGACAAGTATACTGAGTATACACTGTGTTGTGAGAATGAGCGCCTTGAACTTAAAGGAGTTAATAGTTATTAATTAAGTTTCATATCTTCCTGTGATTTAGGGTGCAAATATGCAGCAGAGAGGTTGTCACAGGGTGTGCCAGCCACCAGAGGAGGGAAGATAACAAGACTGGATGTCCAAAGGGAAGGTGAATTCTACAAGAGACAGGGATACTAGTGAGAAGTTTTAGGGAGTAAGTGGAAGATAATATTTGAAAATCCTGTTTGCTGTACCAATTTATGAAAATGGCTTGACAATAGTTATATTCAAAGACCAAAATATTTCTTCAAAGATTAACTTTGCTTCATTAAAAGTTATGAGTAGAAATATTCAAAATAGTTTTTCAAGAAACTGAATCTCTTGCCAACAACTTACCATTCCTGCTAAAAGTGAGAAGAGGCGAGACTCACAGTTTTATCTTTGGGCCTGTAGATTTATTTCAGGTAATGGAAATATTTTGGATGAAATAACGGACTTGACTTATATACAAATAAATCATTTTGCTAAGCCACAAAAGGGCAAAGGACTTGGTATGCAACCCGTGAAAGTGTGGAAGGCATTTTTTAATAGACAAGCTATAGAAAACCAGATCAGCCCCTGTTTTGCTGGATAGCAATCCCTGGGAACTGATTTGTTCTGTCTTAGGGGGAGTGGGGAGAGGGTATAAAAGTTTTGGCTTATCAGTGTCCAGTTAAGCAGATCTGTTCTTTGGACAGTCTGGTTTGTGTGTATGATTATGGGTTAAGAAAGAGGTCTTGTTGAAACTTGCCTAACTTGCCTCCCAATTTTTAAAGTTACAGTTTGCTGCCAGTCTTACCATATTTTCTCAAATAACTTCCTTTTTATCCTCATGACATGGAAGGTAGATGATAGGGACAAGGATTTTATTACTCCCATCTCATCCCGACACGCCCCTGTCCTTACTGCACTAAAAGTGGTGGTTCTCAGACTTCCGTCTGCCGCAGAGTAACCTGGAGGGCTTGTCAAAGCACAGGTTGCTGGCCCCAGCCCCAGAGTTTCTGATTCAGTCTAAGATGAAGCCCAAGAGTTTGCATTCCTAGCAAGTTCCCGGTGATGTCCATGCTGGTGGTCAAGCTATCGAGTTCTCAGATACCTCCAAGGGAACATTTTTAACTCACTCTCTTCCCCAGCCCTTTGACAGTTCAAGGGTTTTTATTTTGACTACTTCCTGCCCACTACTATTTAGCCTCACAGCAGCCCCAGCATTGCCCTGGCCAATCAGCAAAGTACCAATAAGGATGTGATTATATTTTGAATGACGCATTCCAGATGCTTTGCTTTGTCACTGCCCGTGTTTCTGATATTTTCCCTCCTTCCAATATTTCCGGTGCTTTCTTTCCAATTTCCAAATTCATATCACAAATAGCTGGGTAAATAGAAAAAAGGGGATTTTTTTCCTTCTTATTTTTCTTTATTCTGATCAAATGTTGATTAATATAACAGCCATCTTTATTTAAAAGACTATCAAGAAAGACAAGATATATGAAACCTGTCTTTTCACTCTCCACATCTCTACAGAGTCTTTGAGAAGTACAGGGAAAAGAATGAAGCTCTGTTAACTTCAAATAGCATTCTTCTGGCACACAATGGTGAAAGTTCCAAGAAGTAAGATTTTTTCTCCCCTGAAACAAATGGCAAAGTAAATAATGTCTTTTGAAATAGTACAAATTAATGAACACTGCCACATTATGATATACAAAGAAATAAAGATCCTGCCAATATGACTGCTTTGAAAACTATTAATACTATGACTGGCAGAATAATTATGTGGAAGGCAAGAATTGCTTTATTTCCTTCTAAAAATTAGCATTAGTTACAAGAATGTTTGTATTTTTGTTTTATGTTATTTTCTATATTTGTGAAAAATTTTAACAATAAAAAGTTTAAAAAAAAACTATGTAAAAAAATATGTAGGTATAAAATAGACCCTGAGATGTAAGTTTGTTTATTCAAGTCACATATATTGAGTGCCTGGTCTGAGCTAAGTATTGTTTTAGGCAATTGGGATATAAACAAGGCCCCACTTCCCTAGAAGTGTTTTAAAGCAGAAATAGGTGATAAGCAAATAAATAAATATAACCAAAAGATTGAAAGGGTTAAGGTCCTGCTTTATCAAGGATCAAAGCATACTGTGAAGCTGAAATAGCTAAAATACCATGGTACTGACATAGAAAATGATAAATAGATTAATGGAACAGAATAAAGAGTCTAGATGTACACTGAAATTTGGTGTATGATAACATTGCCATTTTAAACCAGTGGCAAAATGACAGAAAATTTAAAACATGTCTCTACCTTCTACTCAGAAACAAATACTGATATGCAAGAAGGAATGTAAGAGAATATATCTGTTGTAATCTGGGTATTATAATACAAAGCATAACACAAAACCCAAAAGCCAAAAAAAAAAAAAGACTTGACTCTCCCTAAATGTAAAATTTATATATAGTGATAATTTCTGAAAATAAAAATATGAGTCAACTGGCAGCATGAAAAAAGTATTTACAACATATAGAAGAAATAATATTTCTTGATACATAGTCTGTACTAAGCACCATTCTAAAAATTGACGATGATTGTATTATAAACAATTTTAAGACTCAAGAAAAAGCTACCATTTTTTGCATTAGCTTAAATAAGGCACTATGTATTTATCAAAACATCAAGTTGTGCAACACAAATAGGTACAATTTTTATTTGTCAATTTTTACAAATTTGTAAAATAAAAACTATCACGTATGTACTCTTATTATCCTCATTTTATTCATAAGCAGTCTGACTATTGGAGACTGAGTAAAATGCCAAAGTTGTCTAGCACAAAAGGAGGCAAAACTGGGATTTAAACTGAAATCTCCCTGACTCCAGAGTTTAAGTTACTAAACACTGAAGTACAAAGAGTTCCTATAAATTCCAAAGAAAAAGGAAAAATTTATAAGCCAGAAAGTCATGGAAGATGAACCAAATGGCCGAGGTCACTATGATAAGGCATTCAGCCTCACTAAGAATCAGGGAGAAGCAGGAAATTTAGTGTTACTTGTGGAAATTACAAATCTCATGTGCTTTCTCCCAGCATTTCTACATCTTATCTACCCTACAGAAATGTGAGTTTTTCTGTACATATCTTTAGGTGCATCTAGAATGGTCCTTGCAATATCATTCATAATACTTCAAAGATGGATACTGCCTAAATGCCAATCAATAGGGAAATAGTTAAATGTATTATGGCATACCCATATTGTGTCATACTGTACAGTCATTGAAAAAGAATGAGGCAGATTTGTATGGAACATGGAAAAATATTCATCATATAGTGAGAAAAACAGTTTCAGGACAATATATCTAGATAGATAAATAGATCCTCTTTTGTAAAATTGTACATTATATACATGTCTCTGTGCACAGAAAAACATCTAGGATGATAAACCTCAGATTGTTAACTGTTTCTACTTCTGAGGAGTTATATTGGAGAAGTGGGATGGGTCTGAAAGAGAACTTTTAACTTATCTAAAATAAGTTATAAAATGAAATTAAAGTTGTCTCCAGTTTAGAGTTCATAATTTAAAATATATATTTTAAAGGCAATAAAATATAATGGAAAATGTTTTTAAACCTTTTTAAATTAAAAAGTAAAGGACATTCAAACTCAGCTAGCATAGACTATTTCTCCTTGAACAGGATCTCTGAATGCAAGGAAAATACTTCCCATTTATATCTGACTCAAGAGTATCGATGCCCTTGAGTGCCCAGCTTTGCTTTCATACTGATCAAGCCGCTGATAATAAGATCCATCCAAATTCCTTTTCTGTTTTCATCCTCCATCCCTTCTCTGCTGTTTTAAAGCAAATGCTCACCCCAGAGAGACAAATTCAAGTATCCCCAAGTATCTTGGTGACTTAAGAATAACTTAATGAATTCAGAAAGAATCCCATGCCCACATTTATCTTTAAACTCTTTGCAGGATGCTGTATTTAGTAAGTCATGCAGTGTGAAATATCAACATTTGCCATGTGGGTTACCTCTGTAATATAGATGAATTTTACTCTTTTCACCATTGTTGAACAAGACCTGAGTGGACTTGGAATGTTTTCATTAAAATAGAAACTGAGCAGAAAAACTTGTTCCTTCATAAATATGATAAACCTCTTCTGTGCACTCATCAGCCCAAGTCTAGTTTCCTTGCTGTCAAGTTTTTGTTTCCCAACACCTATTTTTAAAGACATAATTTCAGATTATATGTTAGCTTGATGTTTCTACCTGTTTTAATAAACCTCTGATAAGCTCAGAGCTGTGCTTAATCTATGCTATTTTGATACAGTTACTGGCCTATACCAACAAACTATTTACCAAATTTGGAATTCAATGTCTCCCCTTTGATAAATATTTGAGAGGATAAATCCTTGGGAAACAACTTGAAGGCGGACATAATCCAAAATGCTTATTTTTATTCTGCTCCATAAGTGACTTTTTGCAGTGTAAACCACTTTTAAATTTATTTAGGGCTGCCAGCCCTAGTCTTATCCCAGCTATTCCAAATGACCCCAGGAGCCTGCTATTTCTCCCCCACAGCCAGATTGAGGGTAATGAGTCAGTCTTTCTCTGGGCCACCCACAGCCCCTCAGGGCCCTGAGTTAACTGTACCTGTCCTGTTTGGAAGCACGGAGATGATGGGGCATTGCTGGAGCCTAATCAAATCCAAATCCCCTTCCAGCTGTCAAGCCCCCAACCTCTTTCTATTCATCCGAGGGGTTCTCCAGCACTATACAGAGTACTGACATGGAGTGACAGTTCTATTTCACATCCTTTGTCATCTGGCTGGAACCTGCCTGAGCAGAAGTTCCCATTGATCCTCAAGCCTGATGGAGATGGGGCCTGGCAGTTCCCCGTAACTGGCACCACCAGGTTCCTCAGTGTAGTCGTTAAGTACAGGGACTCTGGAGTCAGAAGTTCTAAGGTCTAGCCCAGGCCGTGCTGGTTACTGGCAAAACAGCCAGGGACAAGCAACTTAAGCTTCCTATGCCTCAGTATTCTCATACATTCAATAGGGATATTAGTTCCTGCCTCTCAGAGTTGTTGTCCAATAAAGATGCAATGAGTAAGGCTCTCAGCACAGTCACCAGCACAAAATATCAAATATTTGTGATATTATATACTTTATAAAATTACATGTTACATATATTACAAAATATATATGGTTTGGCGATTGGAACATCTGCCATCTCTGCCTTCAGAATTCTGCATTGGTCCTATATGTGCTTCACTTAAACTAGAAATAAGCCTACTAATTGGTCTTAAACTTTCTGCTCTTCCCAATGGACACTTGCTAAACTCTGTATTCCTAGAGTCCTCTTACGTCCTGCTCTCCCCTAGGTTTAGCTACCTTGTTCTCACAACCAGAAAGAGCAGATTATCAATACCAATCCCTTGTTGGAAATGAATTATGACAGTTATCTTTAATCACTGAGGTAACCTGTGCTTTCTAATTTCTATCTCCTTTGATCTCTTTCTGGTGGATTTCCTTTCTTTGAGGAAAGTTTGCATATGTAAGATGGTTCTTAATCTACAAGGAATAGGAACAGACCTATTCTAACAAGTGTTGAAAACCTTCCATGCCAATCTCTAGGAAGTAGCATTTCATGAGAAACATATTGCCTAATAAATGACTTCCAATAGAAATAGTGGTTTCAACAAAGCACGTTTTTATACACCAATTTTCAGGATTATTAAAAATGTACAACTTCTCGTGTGAAAAAAAATAGAGAGATAAAAAGTAAAGTCTTGTAGTAACTTGTCAAATCCACATGACAATGTCACATTAAAGCAAAAGGTAGAGTAGATGTATTCAGTTTTACCTTTGACCCAACAAGTTTTACAGTTAAAGTTTAAATCTAAATTTCTTGAACAAATTAACAAAAGCAAAAATGGCAAATAGATTTCTTCTCACTTGTCTACTCTAGAGCTCTGTTTTGAGAAGGATGCTGGGATCATATCTAGGTACGCTGGGATTCAGTGCCACACTAGAAGACTAATATCTATTATGGCTATGGGAGTGGGAAGTGATAAAATTTGTATCATATAGTTACCATTTCTGTTTGTTTTTGGATCACAGTAAAATCCCTTGTACAGTAAAATATGATGTACGTTTTTTAGAGGGGGAGGATACATTAGCATGGGGGAGGACAGAGAAGATTACTCTGAATCAAGCACTATTCAAAGCACTTTACATGTACTCACTCATTTAATCATGATAATAACACTATGGAGTAAATTCTATTATTAACCCCATTTTACAAATGGGGACATTGAGGCACAGAAAATATCAGTAATTTTCCCAAGGCTATGTAGCTAATAATGAGCAGATCTCATTGTCCACATTCTCTGTCTTTACCACATGTGCTAATCTGCCTCTAAAGTGTTTTGTGGGGACCTGGGGGAGGGGAAGAACAAATTTTGTGAATATCTTTTTACAGCATGAATTTAGTGAACTCTAGCACCATGGAATGTTAGTGTAAGAAGGGATCTGAACCAAACTTTTATCTATTAAATGACCCAGTCCTTGGTACCCAGTCATCTCCAGGTTCTTCCCTTGTTGAACAGCCCTCAAAGCTCTTTGACATATTAAACCAAAATCTACTTCCCTGTAGTTCCTGCCTATGATCTTACTCGTGTCCTCTGTGGAACAACGCAAACCAGTCTACACCATCTTACACAGGACGGCAGTCAACATCTTCTCAGTGAAATCTCTCCACTGAGTGAAATTTGGTGAGAAAGGAGACAGCAGATTGTAAAAATAACCCGTAATTGAGTAAAAGACCATTTTACTTTAAAACTTTCTCCTTGTAAAACAATACTATACATTTCAAAAGAAAAAGGTGAGGGTTTAGGTTTCCTTCATGTAGAAAGATACTTTTGTTGTTTTGCCATTGCCATAGAAATAGATGTTCTGTTTATCTCATCTAATGAGAAAGAACTTCTTTGATCTTTCCTCCAAAGTTGTCAAATCTACTACACTAAATATGATCCTTCACGTCCAACTGGGCAAAAGAAATCCCCTTTTTGTTGGATGGGGGTGGGTGCAGAATAGGGAAGAGGGAGCTCTACTTTGAGTGTTTCTTCCCATTGACCTCTCTCAATGGCTTGTTACTTAAAATTCACAAATTCTCATTAATATAACAATCTATTAATGTGTTATACTTCATGTTTGAAGATAATGTTAATTATCAGAGGAATTAGTCTTCTAGTTATGTCCTTCAGAGAGGTTAGGAAAAGGCCAAAGAGAAATAATTACAAAGATGTGGATTAATAATATAAAAGCTTTATATGAAACCTGATTCAGCCATATTCCAAGCCATGGAAGTGACTTTCTAAGGATGGGGCTGAATGAAATACAACCAATCAATTGATTCATAAAGATTAGCCCTTGACCTTGGTTTGGATGAAATCATATGCATAGGAACATTCATATGCACACAAATAAGAGAAAAGCTTAGCCTTAAATGACTTAAATGTAAGCCCTGAAACAGTGTGGCCTTAGAAAGGTCATCACATCAACCATCAGGACACCTGGGTTCCAGTTCCAGCTCTCCCAACACATTTTGTGACTTTGGTAAGCTCATAAAATTTGTTGAGTACCTGTTAGGCTTTGAGAAATTGGGCTGAGTGTTTTATCTTATTTAATCTTCAGAGCCACTCAGCAAGTTAGATAATATCTTTACATTATACAGATGAGGTAATCTAAACTCTAAGAAGCTGATTAACAATGCCCAAGATCACTCAGCTGGTAAATGACAATTGCAGAATTTGACCCAAGCTTTTCTCTTTATTAAACTATTTCCATCACTTAACCTTCTGAGTCTTAGTCTGCATCTTTGTAAAAATGAGGTCTACATACCCTGTGCATTCTTTGTAACTTCGACATTCTTTGATTTCAGTGTAAACATTGAAATGTAAGTGTCCTGTCCTTTTTATTATTATTATGATTTGTTTCACTAACTGCTGGCAGACCTTTTTCTTAATTTTTGTTGTTTATATTGAAAATTTATCTCATATTTACAAATTTCCAGTTATGAAATCTCTACTCTTGTTGGCTTAACACCATATCATCATGATACACATAATTTCTACTACAAAATTTATAGTATCTGTAAAATAAAGTAAATCTTACAGAATTTGACTTCTGCAGTCCAAAACTACAGGTACCCTTTGCTGACATTAGAGGTGCTGACACCTTCAGTCCCCTCCATGAGATGCCACCCAAGGGTGGTCTTAATATTTGTTTTCCCAAAGAATCAGGGGATAGTAGTCAAGAAGTTCCTACAATCTTGTGCCAAACTCCTCTTCACTTTTGCTTATTACTTTTGATCTAGTGCCTACAAATAAGGTTAGTATTGTATTTGTGGGCCTGGACCCCAAAACAACTGGCGCTAAAGAAAACCCATAGAAGGAATTTGTTGTTGTTTTTATTGTTGTTTGAACGTTAAAAAATTGATTCTGAGTATGATGAATCATGTCAGCAAAAAGCCTTCAGTAATAAATAGGGACATAGCTTGTTGACAAATGAGTTGGAAAAGTTTTGCCGGCTTATATCCAGAGCTTCTTCCCTGCCAGAGGCTCTTGGAGTCCTCACTGCCAGAATACACATTTCAAGGTCTTTGAGAGCCTTTCTTAGAAGTTGACAAGTTGTCCAGTAGGTGGCACAGTATTAACACTTTGTTAATGGCTTCTTGCCTTAAAAGGAATTTTCTTAAACTTGTTTGAAAATCTCAGGATGGACTTGCTTTTATACATAGTATTTAAGCATACACTCAGTATATTTATTTCATTTTTGGAAATATATTTTGTAATCAAATAATTTATGAGTTTTTATATCTTGTTTTTGGTTGGTTTGTTAATTTTAGACTTACTCATTTATGCCTTCTTCCTTCAAATATTTAAATTATATACTTCTAATTATTTTTTTTCTTTCTCAGAAATAGGTAAAAGCAGATATAAATTAAAACGTATCTTTAAATATTACAGTTATTTTTAGCAAAATTTGCAAAATCAAGATTACTTGGATTGCTGGAAGCTGGTATCACAGCTAGTTGTGCACTTTGCAACTGAACTGTAGTAGTAGCTAAGCAAACAGCAGTGAGGTTGCATCTGTAAATTATGAAGATAATTTAGACAAAAGCATCATTGCATTCCTGTTACTTAAATATATCAGGAAGGTGTTTTGCTATTTTTAATTCAGTCAAATATCATACTTGCCTGATACCCTTTTCTAATTGTTCCAGATCTCACATCCATTCTCTCCTGTATATGTGTGTGTGTATGTGTTTAGCCCAAATGGAAATTCTTGGTTACAAAAATTGTGAATTCTAAAAGCACTAAAACTGCCAATATTGATCAAATTGACAAATTTTTCCACAAATTTGTCTTTAAAGGGAAAATAAACCATATACATAGACTATGTGGTACACACTGTCTGACTAAGTCATTCTTTTGAGAAACAAAGCTCATTAACTGTTCTATGCTGGGAAAAATAAAAAGGATTCCATCTCACATTTTGACGTATTTAGCTTAAAGTACAACAAATGATGAACTATATCATTGTGTTTTGAAGCAAATGATTGCGTTTAATTATGTTGCCAGTCTGTCAGAAGATAAGATTTTTAGTGATTGAAACTGAATTGCCTGTTTTTACCGTTTAAAGCCCTGCTCTCTCGGCAGCATGTGATGGTTTTGGATAGGTTAGCTCCTGGATAGCCCCTCTTGGATATACTTCTCATCATAGTATTTAAACACTGCTCATGGTCTTTATATCTCAGTTCAGTCTCACATATGCAGAGCTGCATTGGCTTTGCATTTTCCATTAACTCTATCTAATAAGGTCTTCGTCAAGCCCTCAATCTATAGAGGTTTTATCTAGTCAGATGGGCTGAATAAATTTTAAAATCAACCTCTCAATTTTTGACTTTGATCTTTTCTTCTTAATATTCATCCTAGCCACAAATCTTAAGCCAAAATTATTTACCTAGGAAACTTTCTTTGGAAAATAATGAATAACTCCATTTCTGAGCCTCCGGGGTAATTGTCTTCATGTTATCTCGTGTCAACTTCCTAAGCTAGATATTTTAAAAGGTCTACAGGTTGAGAATGCTCAAGAAACCAGAAAATTCAGTAGTTAAGAGGATCTCATTGTTTTTCTATCAGATACCCCCTTATCTCTTTCCACCTTCCTTAGTTGAGAAAGGAACATAAAATTGAGAATCAACTGAAAAATGTGTTATTGCCCTTAATTATGAAAAAAAGAGAAGATCTAAGAGTACTTACTCATTATTCATTCTCCACAATTCCATCTGAGTATAGAGTTCAGCAGCTAAAATAACAAATAGCTTCCACGCAACCCCTCCATTGTAAACATGAGAACATTAAGGCACAAAAGGTCTAAATGACCAATTAAGCATCCTTCCTTGAATAAGTTGCAGAAACTTAACCATTGGAAATTTACATCATTTATTTTTGTTGTATGTATTAACCCATATTTCCATTTTTCTTCCCCAAAATAAGGAAATAACTTAAATCCAATGTAATACTTTTTTACTTGAAAATAATTTTTAATTGAGAATTTTTATAATCACACCATTATGATTCTCTGAAAAAAAGAAGGAAAAAAGTATAAAAATTTTAATTTTAGTAGAAGCCCCAGGGAACAAAAATTTAAATTCACAAGCACACACACTAATTTCTTCTGGATTGAATTATCACAATTATTATCAATTTACAATTGGCAAAACAACAGAAATACATCATGAATTTTAATAATTACTAAGTATCTAAAATAAAGCTTTGTTATAAATGTTTCTCTTAATAAGATGGATGAAGTGTTTTGTTTGTGTTTTTTTTTTTTCCTATTTTTCTTATTCTAACTAGTTTATGTGTCCATGGGCAAAGGTTATATACCACTCAAACATATAGAATAAAGTTCAGCATCAATTCTTTTTTTTTTTTCTGACCTCAGTGCTGACAAAACTTGTTTATATTAAAAAGCAGATAGAATAGAGGGAGTTTTATGATAGTTATGTCCCTCCGTTCCTTAATTCCTCCTTAATTATAGGTCAAAAATCACATGATGATTGATCATTAAATTTAGAATTATGCCTAATCATTTTTCAGCTTAACAGTTTATACAGTTTTGTTGAACACAAAGAATTGGAAACCACCTGACTTACAAAAAGGTTTGTAAGACAATCATTAGAGTCACTCACTTTGCTAACACGCTAATGTTTGGATCCAGGAAGGTTCTTTACTCTCCCAAAGGATGCCTTTTCCAAAATGTGTGAGAGGTGGGCTCTGTGTTTAGTTCGTGATTTTATAAAGTGGGAGAAGGGTGTATATGAAAGGATCAGAGAAAAGAGAACTTGGCATTCCTCAGACAAGTTCTAAGGCAGATCAGTCTTAGGAAAGAATACATACAGAGATTGAGAATCTGGAAATTGATACTCGAAATTACTCATATGCCCTCCACCTTGGAAAGTATTTGCATGGTCAGGGCTATGGGTATACCCATTTGAAAGCCACTGGCTTAGGGAAGTCTCAGGGAGAGCAACATTCTGGAGCCTGAGAAGCATGGCCTTGAAATAGCCATCTGTTCTCATGGTTAGCAACCAGGGCATTCCCACAAACTACTTTTTTAGTGGCAATCTTTCCCCTATGCAATGTTCTGAGGCCTTTGATGGGTTGGCACATCTAAGAAGCCATGATACAAAGGTCAAGTGGATCCAGAAATGGCTGATTAAGTTACTGGGACATTAAGTTACTGGGGCCAGTTACTTGCTTTGAATGCTCAGGTGTGACTTTCCAAATGTGGTGGAACATAATTGCTTGAGATTAGCTATTGCTGTGATTGAGCTGGGAGCACCTGCATTCTAATTCAAATTCCACATGGTTGACCTGTATGACTTCTAGTAGATCGCTAAACTTCTCTGCTTTCTTAGCCATAAAACAGAGGAGTAAATTTATTGTGGCCTGCTGCAAATTCTTTGTTGAATAAGTATTAGTACAAATATGGTTGTTAGGGGCAAAACCACATGCAAAAAATTATTTAAATGAAATATGGTCCTCATTTTTAAGGCACTGGAAGTTTTAAGTAGCAAGAAAGTAAACTTGTTCACATAAGTGATGTGTTAAAAAGGCAATTTACTTAGCGGTCTCCATTTATTTCTTTAATATACCCAAAAGAGTTTTCTGCATTCAGAAGTTAGAGATCAATAAAATACAGTGCTATCTCTAACATAAACTCCGAAAAAGAGTGTGTTCTGTCAATTAACTCATAGCGCTTTCATGTCACACTACCTGGGTGCATAACTACCGGCTAGATTATGCAACCTCTAGCTTTCATCCAGATCCACCAGCTGTTGCCTCAAAAGTAGAGTTCCCACAAGTCCCATAACCAGACCTGAGAGGTCTCTACCATGGGGTCAGAGGTCTTTTTCCTTGCTTTTTGGAATTTGCTAGGGTCAAGTGAAAGAATTTCTATCTCCATTCTGCACTTTCTTCTCTAGGGGCTTGCAGACGTGCCCTATCTGAGAGCTCGACCTTTCATACACTTGAATATCTGTTTTACCAGTCTGTGAAAGGAGAAATGAGAATGAAAGCACACACAGCAGCTTGTCCTGACCAAAAGAACCCAAGTATGAATCTGGATTCTGCTCTAAGAACATATGCCATGAATTAGAAGTCACTCACGGGCCCAGCACAAATCTTGGGGACCTACCATTTCAGGCTCTCAGGCCAAATTGCCTGAATAAGACTTGCAGCTTCCACCACTTAAAAACTGTGTGGTTTTAACTGTGTGGCTTTAGATACATTATTTAATCTTTCTGTAAATCAGTTTTTCATCTGCAATATGGGAATTATAATCATAGTATCTTTCTCACAATTCTTATTAAGATAAAGAGTAACAGGTCACATAAAAATAGTGTGACCTTATAAATTATCACTCAAATTGATACACTTTTGTGAGTGAATAGGGATATTATTAATAATTACATCAGATAGGGACTCTCTTACACTGTTGGTGAGACTGCAAATTGGTGCAACCTTTGTGGAAAAGAATTTGAAGATTCCTCAAAGAGCTAAAATTAGAATTACCATTCGATCCAGCAATAGCATTATTAGGCATCTATCCAAAAGAGCATAAGACATTCTGTTATAAAGACATCTGCACCCGAATGTTTATGGCAGCACATTTAGTTGTTTTTTGCTATTAAGTTTTAGATGTTCCCTATATGTTTTGTAAATTAACCCCTTGTCAGATATACTGTTTGCAAATATTTTCTCCCTTTCTGTAGGGAGGCTTTTTAGTTTGATGCAATCAAACTTTTCTATTTCTGCTTTTGTTGTTTGTGCCTTGGGTGTCATAACGAAGAAAATTATTGCCCAGACCAACGTCAAAAAGCTGTTTCCTTACATTTTCTTCTAGTAATTTTACAGTTTCAGGTCTTTTTCTTTTTTTAAAATTTATTTTAAGAGATAGAGTCTCACTCTGTCACCCAGAGTGGAGTGGAGGAGTGTGATTATAGTTCACTGCAATTTTGAACTCCTAGGCTCAAGTGATCCTTCTGCCTCAGCCTCCCAAATAGCTAGAATTAAAGGTGTGCACCACCACACCTGGCTAGTTTTTAAATTTTTTT
>CAUYRT010061218.1:0-39482 GCA_963574885.1 Lepilemur ruficaudatus
ATCTAGAGGCAGCCAAGTAGTGTACTAATCACTATGCATAATCAGAGAGCAAGAGAGATGGTAAGCAGAAGGTTTAGGTCAGCTATGATAATTATAAGAAATTTGTGCACCCAGTTTCTAAATCCAAGTCAATTCCCAAAGCTAGGACCCATTGATAAAAGTGGATGATGGTTCCCTTTGAGAAGTATCACCACAAGAATATTTGATAAACATCCTTTCCAAAAACATCTTCATTTTCCAGGGTAATTGTGCACTAGAGATTTTCAAAAACTGTGATATATGATCCCTTATGTCTACCTATAAAGGTCAGATGAATAGAATGGACATCACGGTAAGGCAAGGGAGATGAATAGGGAACAAATTTTAACTCGCTCTCTGAGTTACACAAGTGCAAGGTTTGTACTTGTACAATCCTGAGACTAAGTTCCTCTTCAGACGTTGCTCCCGGGCTTCCTTACTTGCATTACCTAATTATTGGCTCTGCATGTAGCATGGGATTTGTTTTTGGTTTTAATGTGTCTCATATTATACTCAATATATACTCAACATATATTGAGTGAACCCACCCTGTGTCTATCTTCAATTTTCATGCATGTATAATTGAGATTCATATACATAACACCTGGCAAAGCCTTACATTGTTTTTTTGTTGTTGTCATTCTGTTTTGTTTTGTTTTGTTTTGTTTTGTTTTGAGGAGTCAGGGTTATTACAGAAGAGTCAAGTGGAAGGTCCTCCACATGTGCTATTCCTCCTTTGCCAAAATAGTTTATTAAAAGAAATAAGAACTGAAGTTAGTATCAGTAAAAGTTGACAAACCCAAGGGGCCCTACTATACCTATATTCAAATCATTTCTCTAGTCTCTGCAAAAAAGCAGGTGAATTTTAGCAAATGATAGTAAAATACTATACACTTACTCAAGTGTTGGTTTTCATTTCAGATGCTGTTCAGAATGTAGTCTTAGTTTTACTTTAACAGATTAACACACTTTCTAGTGCATAGTTTATAACTATTGATTTAGTGAATGGTCTTTTTTTTTCTTGATCTCCATCACCAGGAAGACTCAAATGCTGTTCACCATTACATGGTAAGGGCAACAGTACACTTTCACTGCCTTTTTCTGTCTTGATGCAAGGCAATGTGACTTTCTGCTGTTTGTCATAAACTAGTTCTACATGAGCCTTGGCCACATAGAAGTCCTCCACAGCATGATAATTGGATACAATGAGCAGGAAATAAAAAGTAACATGTATGTCCTAGAAGGGAACATGCATGTCAGGGGGTTAGAAATAAATCTCATTAAGATTCATGGGTCCACCACACTGCTAAGTTTTTTAGGGGTCATATGGTCCAGAGCATGGTGAGATATTTTCTCTGAGGTAAATGTAACTGTTGTACTTCACATCCCCTGTAGCACTTTATGAGCTTTTTGATGGTAGAGAGAGGATTTTGGAGACAGCATGCATCACACTTAAAAAACTGCTTGAATCTATGTATTGAATGACCTGGAAGCCTTCAAGTTTCAAATATGGTGAAGAGCAAAAGAAGCGTTTGCAGCTGGTGTAGGATACAGTGTAGTCTGTCCAGCCTCTTAAGTCATGTAATACATTAGATCTAATAGTGCTAGATCAGGGTTTCTCAACCTCAGCACTATTCATATTTTGGGCTGGATGATTTTTTTGTTGTGGAGGAAGGAGTGTCCAGTGTATTGTAGGATGTTTAGCAGCATATCTGGTCTCTACTGACTAGATGCAAGTAGCAGTACCCATTCAAGTTATGGTAACCAAAAGTATCTCTAGATATTAAAAACTGTTCCTTGAGGTGCAAAATTAGCCCTAGCTGAGAAACACTGTGCTCGAGTGTTAGATAAGGATTCTTACCCATTGTCAAGCCCCAGTAGAATGTATGTGGTACAGACCTCTTGGTTTCTAGAGTGAAGCCATGTCCTCAACATCACAAACTTTTTTCTGTTTAAAACATAACCTTGGCATGCTACTAGGCCATAGTTGAGACTGAGTAATTGAATATGAAATACCAAATATATGCATGGCCTAAACAGCCCATTCTGAGCTTCATGAGAGCTGATCTATTTTACCAGATAAAATTGGTGAACGCAGCAAAAATTCATTATATAGTAAGAGTCACACATGTAGGACTAGACTTGCATATATATGGATGACATCATTAAATTACATAAATAGGTGTCCTTTGCCATCTGCCTCTGACACACTGATACTTCTTTCTCAATAAATACCTATTTACCATAGAATGGGGATTTCTTATGGCCAACTAATAGAAGCTCACTTGGGCATCATTCAAAAATGTATAGAAGCAATGTTTATCAATGGCTGGAAATTGATGTCTTCCACATTGCAATCCCATTTAGTGAGGATTATAGTGTTAGGATATCCTTCTGGTGGACAGAGGTATGAACAACGCAGTTAATTATCCATTTCATATGGAGAGAGCATCACCTAAGGTTAGGATATGCAGTTATTTTGGGGCAGATACTAATAGCCTACTAGTGAGCCAGTGGTAATGACACTGAAAGGTGAGGGATAAGGAAGCCTTTGAAAGAAGTATGTGAATGAGTCTTTGGGGTTAGGCATAAAGCATGTAAGCCTTTGTGTCTCACATTAGTGTCCTAGAAGAACACAGGAACTTCTTAACAAACAGGTCGACAGGGTGGCGTGTCCTGTGGGCATCAGCCTATCTCTCTCCTTAACCACCTCAGTGCTGACTTTATAAACTCATGAGCAGAATTGCCATGGTGGTAGGCAAGAAGGGTATTCATAGGTCCAATAACATGGGCTCTTTTCCACCAATGTCTCAGCTGCTATTCAATCTCTAACTGCCAGGATACTCTAATGACTGAGGATGAAGAGGAAGAATTGAAGCCTTTGGATACTTTGGCTAAAGTAGGGTAAAGTCAGTCAAGGTAAAGAGAACAGCATATGTGAGTCTGTGGAAGTATAAAATAGCTTAATACTTTCAAGAGCATACTGTAAGTTTTGTTTGGTGTAGCTGGAGCAGAGTATATCTGGGGGACCAGAGGAGTTGATAACAGGGACATGGGCAAGGACCAGATAACAAAAACCTCCTCTGATAGCTAAGGTGCTTTAACTTTTTCCATTTGCCTAAGGAAAATGCTCTAAAATCTGCAAAGCACTATACACAATTGAAATGTTCTTTTTATTATTAAAAGCTAGTGGTAGTCTTCTGGGTGGTGCATGTTTAAATAAAGGAAACTAAACTACGGAGCGACATCTGGGAAGTTGTCTTTTTTCAATTTAATTCCACCCATTCTTCACCTCCACTAGGCACTGATGCTACCTCCAGAAATGCTGTTTGACTATATGAAAGTAACATGGTATAAGAAAGAATAGTCATCACTGGAATTCAGATGACTTTAGCTCCAGCTTTGGTCTAGTTGAGAAGTTTTATGTCTATATCCAAGCCTCAGCTTCCTCATCCATAAAAGGAGTTGGTAACATGGACCTAGGCCATCTAACATGGCTTTGAGTTGTTTAGATTAAACTAACATTTACTGAGCTCCTTAGACCTTCCCATGTGAGATGATGAGATAATCTATGGTAAAGTACATTATAAACTTTAAAGTGCTATGCAAATGTTAAGAGATAGTCATTGTAATAAATACAGTAATTTACACAAGCTGCTCACCATTTAGGTCAAATGACAATGCAGTCAAATAATGATGAATCATCAACTATGTGTCAGACGATTTCTTGTTGCAAGTTTTATTTGATTGCAATACTAAACTGCTTACATCAGTTAAGCATTCTTTGCTTGTGGCCCAGATAGCACGGTTGTCTGCTCACAGCTTTAAAAATTAGAAGTGCTATTCTTCCTAGCTCATCTCAGTGAGTGAACAACCTGGTTTTAGCAAATCATGCAATGAGTCAGTAGTGAAGATGGGCTGTTAGAAGGAGTCTCTAAATTTTGTGACTATCACTTAACACAGGAGGCCCATGTGCCTCTAGGGGATAATTGAAATTCTTAGCTGGGCAGGAAAAGAGACCAACTATACGTTTGATGTTTCACCAAGTTTGGGAAATGGGTAATTTGGGGATGTGCATCTAACCTCTCTTTTCCTTAAGACTTAAGTTGCATTTTTTTGAATCAGGTTATTTCAGGCAATCATGGGACACTGAGTTGTTCATCCTTTTAGGGAATGATTCTTAACTTTTCCTCTGTGAAGTATGTATGCCTGAAATTCTGTCTGTGAAAAGGAGGGAAAAATAAACTTTTTTGTTACTGTTTTATTTATCATCTAGGGAAAAATATGCATGACTTTTAAAAGTTCAGATCAAATGACATATCAATACATAATAAATGTGAAGACATGGATAAAAATCTAAATAAAACCCCTTTTCTGCTCTGAGGGCAATGGGTTTCTGAAAGGCACATGTCTACAGTCTCCTAGTTGTAATCTTTGACTCTGTACTCCATCAAGCTGGGTTTGAATCTTGGGTTTGCTACTTCTTGGCTGTTGTATTTCATTCTTCTCTAAACTTTCATTCCTTCACCTAGAACATGAAAATGATAATAGTGTCTACTATGCAGGTTGTTTAGAGGATTACAATATATCATGCATTGAAAGTGTGCGGCACATAAGTTTTCCTAGATTGTGATCTGTTATTATTATCATTACAGAAGACTTTCCACACTCTAAGTCCCAAACAATACCTTAGAGACATAAAATAGAGACAAGGTCTCTGTTTCTAGTAGAAAATGTCAATCCCACTTAGAAGTTAAAGTGGAATAGAGTAATAGCAGAGGAAGTATGATGCTTGGAAACATGGGGACTTGGGTTTTAGTCTCACTTCTATCATGAGCTGGTTGTGTGATTTTAAGCATGCTGACACAATTTCTAATCTTCCCATCCTTTCTCCCACAATTTCTTAGAAGTAGTGACTGCGCTGAAGAAAGCAACATAGCCACAGTGAGTGAATAGCTACAGGGAGAATGTGAGCCCCTGTTTCCAGCTAAAGTAACTAATAATATAAACCTGTGGCTGCAAATCCCTCCAAGTCCACCGTTAATCCTAATCCCAGAAGTGCTGTATCAGTTACCAGTCTCACCAGCATGAGGGTTTTGTGTCTCATGACATTCTCATGACATTCTCATGACATTCTGCTGACACTTGTTATTTTCTGTTGAAAGAGTCTCAACTCCCTGGAGTAGCTCATGACATTCTC
This sequence comes from Lepilemur ruficaudatus, assembly GCA_963574885.1. Classification (NCBI taxonomy): domain Eukaryota; kingdom Metazoa; phylum Chordata; class Mammalia; order Primates; family Lepilemuridae; genus Lepilemur; species Lepilemur ruficaudatus. Next base: position 5,219 of record CAUYRT010061218.1, read on the forward strand.
TGCATATCTTGCCCGTTTCCAGGTAGACCTAAGGACCAACTGGGATCCCAGTTAGAAGTGGGTTTATTAATAACCTCAAATCCAGCTGTGAACCTGTGAAACCAAACATGTTATGTACTTACAAAATACAATGATAGGACAGGCATAGGATAGACATTCCCACTCCAAAAGGGAGAAATTGAAAAGAAGAAAAGGGTAATAGGTTCTGACCAAATCCAAAACCCAGCAGGGCAAACATCCAATCTTAAGGCTCCAGAATAATGCTTTTACTCCAATTCTACGTTCTGGACATACTAGGGTGGCGGCCTCCAAGGAATCCTGCCCCCATGGTTTTGCTGAGCATAGCCACCCTGCAGCTCTCATGGGTTGGAGACCCCTGCTTGTGACTTTCCCATGCTGAAGTTGTATTCTGGCTGTTATAATAGTCTAGGGTTTCAGGGGTACCCCTCAAAACTCCATTAAGTATTGTCATAGCAGGAGATCTCTGCCAGGGCCCCAAGGCTGTTGGGGGCATCCTTTGAAATCTAGAAGGAGATGGCCACATTCTTACACCTTGTGTACTCTGCACCCTAGTGGAGATGGCACTGTGCAGACACTGCCAAAGGTTACCACCTGGGCCTTCTGGAGGGGCAGCCTAAGCCACACCTAGACCTGCCTGAGCTTTGAAATTGTCCTGCTCCCAAATCCCTGGCATTCTGGGCCTGTGATTACTGGGGCAGCTCTGAAGATCTCTGAAATGCCTTTGGGGTTATTATTCTATTGTCTCAATAAACAGCACGAGACTTTTGCTTCTTCATACTAATCTCTGTATCAAAAGGTTGCCTGGCCACTACATTGGTGTTCTCTCCTAAACATGCTTTTTCGTTCTTTGTAGCATGGCTTAGCTGAAAATTTTCTAAATCTTAAAGGTATGTTTCCCTTTTGATTATTATTTTTTCTTTAATTTATTTCTCTCTTCTCACATTTTACCTTAAGCATTCAAGAGAATCTATGCCATACCCTCAACACTTGGCTTAGAGATTGCTTTCATTAAATATCCCATTTCATTGCTCACAAGTTCTACTTTCCACAAACCACTAGGACAGAACACGATTCAGCCCAGTTCTTCAGCACTTTATAGCAAGGATGGCCTATACTCTAGTTTCCAATGGCATGTTCTTTACTTCCACTGAGACCTCATCAGCATGACTTAACTATCCACATTTCTACCAATATTATGATCATGACCCCTTAGGTAATCTAAGAAGATTGAGGCTTTCTCTACAGCTCTCCTGTTCTTCTGAGCCCTCATCAGAATCACCCTTGACAATCCATTCATGGCCATACAGGCTTTTTCTAGCCTTCTCCCTTAAACTTTTCAGGCTATGCTCATTGCCTAGTCCCAAAGCTGCTTCCACATTTTGTGGTATTTGTTATAGCAGCACTCTACTTCTTAGGACCTATTTCTGTCTTAGTCCACTCATGCTGCTGTAACTAAATATCTTAGACTGGGAAATTTATAGACAACAGAAACTTATTTCTCACAATTCTGGAGATGAGGAATTCCAAAATCAAGGTGATGGAAGATTTGATGTCTTTTGAGGGCCTGTTCCATGTTGATGGTGATTTGTCTGTTTCCTCCCCTGGTGGAAGAGGAAAACAAGCTCCTTCGGCCTCTTTTATAAGAGCATTATTCTCATCCATGACGGTAGAGGCCTTGTGATCTAATCACCTCCTAAAGTTCCCACCTCTTAATACCACTATAATGGGGATGAGAGTTCAATATAAATTTTGGAGAGACACAAGTATTCAGACCATAGCACATCTTGAGTAAAGTAAGATAGCTGTCTTGGACTCTGTTGGTACTGGTAATTGTCTGAACTAAGTCTGAAACCATGGTTCTATTAATATGTGGTAAATGTCTGAATTCCATATTCCCTTAGTGCCAACATAAGGGTGAATCAAAGTTAATCCTCTTAGTCCCAATTTTACCCCCATTCAAGTTCCTTCCCCATCTCAGCTGCCCACGTGGTATGGTGCATTAATCTTGAGATTACTTGGAATGTGTCAAGGTCATGGAGATAATGAATTGTGAATGTGCAAGCTACAAACAATGTGGTCTAAAATGCTTTATTAAGGCATATGCAGGGGGGGAGAAAAAGCTAAATATGAAATTTGAGTAACAGAGACCTGAATTTCTCCCTCCTAAGTGAAAGTGTAAGATTTGTCTGCCAAGAAACATTTTGAAGGGGAGATAAAACAGGGAAATGGTCAAGATTTTGTCCATTTGCCTATTGGGCATAGCAAATTTAATTTCTTAGTAGATTGTGGTAATAAAAATTGTTTGTATTCAAAAAAAAAAAAAAAAGAATACAGGGCCTGGAAGGGTAGAGGCTAAAGGGTCTTAAACATGAGATTTATTCTCAAGACAGATGACATATAACTTCTGTCCTGGTTGGGCTTTCAATCATGTTTGGAAACTGTTTCACAAGACCTCAGTTGCTTCCTTCTGTTCTTTCATAATTCTTCTAAACCTTTTCTATTTTATTCAGTCATCAACTCTCCTCTCACTCCTTCCTCACCTCATCAGACGACCTTGCCTACAACTTCTTTGGGAAAATAACTACAGAACTTAGTTTTTGAATCATATTCCCTGTGGCCTGAATTGTGTATATTCTTTTCTTTTTCTTTTTTTTTCTTTGCCTCTCCAAAAGAAGATATTGACATTTTCTTTCTAAAGCTGATGCCCCCACCTATGTTTGCAACTTTTTCTCCTCTAAAGCATTGCTCCATCAATTATTCTGTCTGTTGGATATTTCAAACCTCCTCCATTGCCTTCTTCCCTTGATCCCACAGACATGTTGAAATATCCGCTATCCTTAAAAAATTCAAAATAAAACCTTGTCTCAACCCTGCTCTTTCTAAAGTCACCGTCTCTTTCTCTTTCTCCCTTCTTATTCAGGTTTCTTTAAAAAACGCAATACTTTGTTTCCATATTGTGCTCTCTTTTTATTTCCCTAAACCACTGCATTCTAGCTTTCATTTAAACGATTTAACTGAAACTGCTTTTTTAGAGATTATAACAACCTCTAAATGTTAAGTTCATTGGCTTGCACTTTATACTGTTGAATAAAATGTGAAACCATTCTTCCCTTGGGTATGGTGGTCTTGCTTCATCCTGGTTTTCTTCCTATTTCTTTGCCAGTCATTGTTATCTTTTGACTCATTTTTCTTTGTTCAATAATTTAAATAATTTTTAAGATACATTTACTCTCATTTTTCTTCCTTGTCCTATCCACTATCCTTGGTCAAACTAATCAATGTTTGTATTATAATTTTCATGATCTCACTTTTGTTTGGATAATTCTCAAGGATTTAGTAATAATTTTAAGTACTTCCAAGCACCAAGCTTAGCTTTCTTACATATCCCTCTGCTAAAGTCATCTCAAACTGTATACGGAGTTAGAATTGCTGTCTTTCCTCTGAACTTGCTTCTTTGATATTCTTCAACCAAATCTGAATCTAGATATATTATTTCCCTACTTGAAAATCCCCACCACGTTAAAAGTTTTACATTGCCTGGGCGGAGACTTTTCTTCTGGGTACTCAGCCAAGTTGTTTCTAGGTGTCTCTTTCAGGCAGAGGCTGTCTTCTACTTTGGTGCTAGCCAATGGAATATGGGTAGAAGTGAAGTATTTGACATCTAGGACTGACCCATAAAAACCTCCTGTACTATCCTGTATTATCTCTTTCTCTCTCCCTGGGTACATGTTGATGTCCAGAGAGTTGAAGATGGCAGAGTGGGGTGTGAGCCCCCAACTAAACGAGAACATTCAGTTCCTCGAATGTAACAAGTTCAGCAGATAGACTTGTATATGTCAATCTATCAGTTTTCCAGGGATTATCTGCAATCACCTTTGATGGTAGCCCAAACTCTGTCAAGACAGATATAATCTATTCCTAATTCACTTTTCCCCTGTGATGTCTATCTCTCCACATCACATAATCTATACTTGATTGAAACTATACTTGTTTCCTTTCCTTAATCATATAATGTTCTTTTATATCTTTTACCTTTGCACGTAGCATATTACTGCCACATGGGAGTCTCTCTTTTGTCTCCTTTTCCTATTGTATATGCTTATTCATTTTTTTCATACATAGCTGAAAGATATGCTTATCTGAGAAACTAATCTTAATTCTCTACATGAATTTATCTTTCCTTATGTCCCCATAACTCTTTATCACATAGTTTTATTTATCAAATGAACCAAAATTATTTATTTTTCAGTGTCCCCATGAAATCTTGAATGCCTTTTAAACAGGGGAATTATTTTTGTTTTCCCAGCACATACAACATTCTCTGGTACATAGTCAGCACTCAAATAATTGAAAGAATAACCAAAGAGACATGTTGTCAAAAATTAAAATTTCTAGTATCAAACAGTTTGTATTTTCTTTGCAATATTTCTGGTAAAAAGAGGTCTATATTTTTAAATCTCTGAAATAAACATAATAAGATTAACACGCCATAGGGTTATTTTAAGATTAACACATATAAATAATAATTAAATGTTATTTTTAAATTTTCTAAAACACAAACTTTATTCTTAGAATTAGAAAAACACAGGCTACAGATGTGATATAAGTTGACTGTAGAGAATGATGGTAAAAAGGTGATGTGAAAAATAAGAACATAGCTATGCTCTTAGAAAAAGGGAAGAGTTGTACTACCCTTGTGGAAAAGAGGGATACATATCTAAAAAGCTCAGGAGAATTTACAAAAAGAAACAGGAAAAAAGCTGTGAAGCCGAGACTTGTGAGGCAATGAAATATTTTAACCTCTGCCTTAAACTATACCGGAAAGATTCCTGGGCCTGGAGGAAGAGAGAGTAAAAAGATCTTGGGGATAAAATAGGAGAAAAGTCAAGGTAAATTTCAGGAGGCAGTGAAAAGAGAAATACAGGTACAGTTGCAAGTCTTGAACAAGGAGTATAATATGAAAATAGCGAAGGAGGACTCCTCCCGAAGCAGGAAGATGAGGGAAGATTTGCTTTACAAAATTCAGCCTTGAGAGTAGTTCATAGAGAAAAATAAAAAAGGACGTGGAACAGCAAACCTAACAAGAAAGACGGAAGGGAATTGAAGAGCAGGCTCATGCGTAAAGAACTTGAGTCTTAGATTAACTACTCCTGCGGAAGCTGATAAGAAAAAAGGAACAAAGGGAAACTTCAAATTTCGAAGAAAAGGGGAGTAGCAAGGAAGCTAAAATCATAGAAATGCTTGCAAGGACCCACTCCCTCGCAAACTACTTGTACAGGTAACAGAAGATGATAGAAGCTTGTAGTTGTAACCTATAGAGCTCCAAGAAAAAAAAATGGGTACATAAAAATCAGGGAAGTGTGTTTTCTTTTCTTTTGTTTTATTTTCCACAATGGGACTAACTTGATGATACTTGAAATGGCCAATGAGAGAAGAAAGATCAATACAGGGAAGTGTATTGTTTAAAATAGAATAGAGATGTTTAAGAGACATGAGTCCTGAGTAGGAAGATATAAACTAGGTAACAGAAACATCAGAATTAGAAATATATATATAAAAATGGGGAACCACATTTGAAGATAAAGCATCTTCCCTGAATTTGGTTAAAGAACAGTGTGAGAGGGGATTATGAAGTCTCTGGAATGGGAAATTGCTTTGGAGGATACATGGCCAAAGTTCTACAAAATGGGTTCAAAACAAAAGAACTACACCGGAAAAATTGACTATTTATATCAATTAATTTACAGATACTTCCTTTATGGCCAAAAGCAAAATTCATTCTTTTAAATCTGGGATGTCTGGTTGAACTACAAGGAGGCTATGGTAATTGCTATGGGAATAAGAATAAACGTTAAAATAATGAAGGAATGATGGAGAGGCTGGGAATGAAAGCGATGTTTTCTTCGCAAGATGGCAAGAAAGCCTGGGTCATGTTACAAACTGATAAGAAGAATGCTCCTGGGGAAAGAGGAGTAATGTTTGAATAAGGCTGAATGTGATCATTAGAGAAAATATATTTCTTTTGGAGCCTGTATTAGGCAGGTGGAATAGAACAGCAACCTGTAAAAGGCTTAGGTGTCAAATCAACCTAAATTGAAAGGCTGTCTCTGCCACTTACCAGCCATGAGATTTTAGGGGCCTAATTGAACCCCAGTAGAGCACAGGAACTTGGACTAGACTGGTATTACTTACTGCTATATCCCTAGACTTTTCTAGGGAACAGTGGCTGCCACATAGTAAGTACTCAATAGAACATGTGGGCTTGACTAATGTAACTTGTCCATTTCATTTCATTTTAAAGGCAAGTGGGTGATAGACTCAGTGAGCCAATTCTTCTGCAGTTCAAAAACAACCTCTCTGATAATGTCTAAGCTGTCTTATACAAACCACTCAGCTCTATTTTAAGTACCTATTGCATACCAAGAACTTAAGAGCAGTAATACGGTGAACAGAACAAAACTCACAGTATACATAGGGAAGACAGATAAGTAAACAATGATGTTATGTTATTGCTGTATTAGAAGAATCTACTTAGCTAAATGGAAATCAATAATAGAATGGCCTAGGCTCTCTTGCTTGTGGTGCAAGTAAAATCAAAGAAAGCCCCTCAGAGAAATTAAAACATCAGATGATGAAATGGCTACTTCATTTCTGGAAAGAATTTGGTGGTCATGGGTTTGACAGAGAGGGTAATACATACAATCCATGATGATGTGAGGGTGTATTGCAAATTTAAGAAAATTAACTTCAATTAGCGTTGTTTATTTTATCTGTAAAATAGAAATAAATATTATCTACCTCAAAGAGCTTGGGGACGGATTAAGCGAAAAAAATTGTACACACACACACACATGCAAACAGCATGGCTTATAGATACTGAATAAATATTAATTGTTTCCTCTCACCCTTGCTAAGTACCCACTCTATGCAAGAAATTCTGCTCAAAACAGGGACACAATATTGACAAAAACAGATATGTCCTATTCGCTGCTTGAGTTTATAGAATAATTGGAGAGTGATCGTGATTGTTAACGTCAACTACAGTAAGGCCCACACTGTAAGAACATAGAGACGTGAGGAGATGCAAGCCAGACATCATTTCATCTGGAAGGTTGGAGAGGTCTTCCCCGAGAAAGCAGAATTGAAGCCCAGATCTGATGGAGGAGTAGGATGAAGAGGGATGTATGAAAGAACGTCCCAGATGGTGTGCAAAGGTCCAGGGCAGGGGGAGGATGAGGCTTCACGGGAATGACTGAAGGCCAGCAGGGCTGTAACACAGAGAATAGAGGGAAAGTGGTGAAATGAGGGTGAAGAGGCAGAGGCCAGGTCTGGTTGGTCAGTTTCACTGCAGTTTTTGATCTGACCTTGGGCAACCTGTCCAGCAATTTCTGAACTGTTTCATACAAGGGATCTCACATCTCACTCCATTGAAGGATTTTTGTTCTTTGAAATGCTTTATTCTGTTTTGTACCTAGACCACTGTTCTCCACTTACAATGGCTTTGGCCACCCTTCATATACTAAAACTATTTTGCCTTCAAAACTCAATTAAATGCCTCCCTGTGTTATCTCAACCTCATGTAAATATTGGTCTTTCCCCACAAGACCGATGCATATTTTATCTGAAGACTACATCACGTTGCACTGAGATGATCAACTCTATTCCCTGTTAGACTCTAAGCTCCTTGATAAAAGACAGAGCTTCCTATAATTTGTTTGCCCACAATACCTGGAACAAAGTAAACACTCAGTAAAGGGAGGTTGGATGAATTTATGGATAGATGAATGTTGTACCATCTACTTAAACAACTTTATCTTGCATTGAATAAAAAGCATTGTAAATAGGTTAATAACAGCTTTACAATGAGGACAGCTTCCAATATCAGGTAAGAATGGTACCTGTGGTGATTTAGTTCCTTGGTTCCAATGTTGAGAAAATAATAGTTTCAAAAACTTTCTATCATTTGAATATGGCAGAAATAATTACTGAAATTTGAAGAGATTATGAAATGATTGCCTTTTTATTTTCACATGGAAGCCAAGGAACCGTTACATAAACATATTTTAAAAGTCCTGCTCAACTCAAGGTCACTCCATTTGAATTCTTTATTGCAAGAACTCAAGGGGGGGGGCAGGCAACTCCTTAGTTTACAGTGGAACTCTTCTGGTTATTTAGAAGCAGGTCCTTCCTTGATGGTTAGGATAATGGCACAAGGACAGCTCAAGGCAGATTCTGTGGTCTTACCTCCCACCTTCAAAACTGCACAGAAAACCTTGCACAGACTTTATCTAATTTGCAACTAAAGTATGCTTAAGGTTTTTTTCCCCTTCCCTGAAGAAAAAGTGCCTTTGAAAGTCACAATTTCTATTTCATTTAAGCAGGAAACAGCATCCTGAGTTTATAGCCTAGGACCATAAGAAAAAGTGAAAAAATAGAAAATGTACTTCATCTTCTGTTATAATTGTTTTTTCTGATGTGATGGAATCCCTGTGAAAAATCAGGGCCTGTTTGGAAAGAATATGAAAATCAATATAACAGGATTAATTAGGATCAATTTAAATATCCAACAACAGGAAAATATAAGCAAACAAGATAAATGGATTGATGAAGTTATTATTGACAATAATGGTTATAAGGATTTCCTATGATACAGTAAATGAAAAGGATATGCACACACACACAGAGAGACACACACATCCACATTTGTTCCTTCACTTAAGAAATTCATGCTATATTCTGCATGCCTACTCTGTGCTGTGTAAGTAAGATAGACAGACATGACCCCTGCAGCATGGTGCTTACAGTGAGTAAAGACTGTCAGAATTAAGTGGGAACTGGTCAGAATGCAAAATTTTGGACCCCATTCAAGACCTGCTATATCAGAACTTTTAGAGATGAGACTCAGTAACTTGTGTTTTAGCAAGCTTCCCAGGTGATTCTGATGCAAGCTTAATTTTGAGAATCACTACTCTAGCAGAGAAGACAAATATTAAGCGAAGTTAAATATAGTAATTACATCAAGTGTCCTAAGAGAAGGATAAGAAAGCGTAAGAGAGGATATGAGGGTAGAAATGTGAAGTCTCTGCTTCTTTGGGGATTTAGAGAAAGTGTCCCTAAAGAACTGACAGAATAATGATGGATTATTAAGTAAAAGAATGAGTAATGGATGTGTATATGACTAAACAAGCTTAAGGTGGATTATTAAATAAGAGAGTATGTATATATATACATACATACAGACATATATATATATATATGTGATGTAAGAAGCATAATAAAGCATTAATGGTAGAATTAAGGTGGTAGGTTTACAGATATTTACCAAAAAACTTTTCAACTTCTGCAAATTTTTATAATAAAATGTTGAGGAAGATGGTGTGGGCTTTTAGGAAGATTAGAAGTGATGGAAGGGTGAGGGAAGGCATTCTTGATCTGGGGAACAACATATTCTATGCTATTCAATTCTCATTCATCTATCAATTGAGTTTTATGAGTCTTAAGATCAATGGGAAGAAAAACATTGGAGCTGGGCCTTAGTGACTAAAGTGGAGATAGGCATCAGAAGGTCAAATTTGGAGGTAAAATTAGACAACGTGGGGTTGGTTCAAACGACCATATAAAGGTTTGTTTGTATAATGTATCACTAGTATATTTCTTTTTAAAGCTGAGTAGTATTCAAATATATAAATATAATAGTTTGCTTATTTGCTTATCCTCAGTGCCCACTCTGTGCCTCTAATAGCTGATAGGAATTAGCAGTAAGACAGATGTGATCCCTGAGCCTGGTGCTTACAAACTAACTCTGGTTCTCAAGAGTGCTCCATGCACCAACAGCATCAGTGTCACCTGTGAACTTGTTAGAAATGCAAACTTTTGGACCCTATTTTAGAAGAATGACTGAGGGCATTCTTGATACAGGGAACGACATGTTCCTGTTGACGTCTCCTATCTATGGACATTTGGGTTGCTTCCAGTCTTTGACTATTGTGAATAAAGCTGCTGTGAACCCTATGTACAAGCCTTTAGCAGATTTTATCTTCTTTGGAGTGGAATTGTTGAACTGTAGAATAGATAAATGTTTCCAAAACAGCTAAGCAATTTAGCAGTTTTCTGAATCAGTTGTACCGTTTTATGGTTGCACAAGCAAAGTAGCTAGTGGGTGTATAGTGGTATCTCATTGGCTTTAATCTACATTTTCCTGATGACTAAGGATGTTGAGGAAATTTTCGTGTGCTCGTTAACCATTGGAGCATCTTTCTTTGTGAAGTGTTTCTGCAAAATTCCTATTTTTAATTTATTTTTCTCATTAATGAGTTATAGTACTTCTCTACATATTGTGTTTTCAAGCACTTTGTCAAATATATAAGTTCTTACTATTTTCACCTAATCATTGTCTTGACTATTTGTTTTCTTGATATGCAGAGATTTTTAATTTTGAAGTTCAATTCATCAAGATTTTCCTTTTATGTTCTGTCGTTTCTGTATCATTTCTTCTATGTTATTTGAAAAATTTCATAGATTTCATATCTCAAAAAAATTTTATTATATGGAATAAAGGAGGTTTTGAGTTTTAGTCTATCCATGCGGATTCTCATTTGCTCCTTTATAACCAGTAACTTCATATTCATCTCACATTTGTAGAGAACACTTTCCATCTGAATTGCTAGGGCACCTTTGCATTTTACACATATCTGTGAGTTCATTTTTAGACCTTCTATTTTATTCCTTTAATTTGTCAAAGTGTATATCCCTCTAACAATACAAGATGGCCTTGATTACATTAATTTTATAGTAAGTGTTGAAATCAGATAGCATAAGAAAATCCAAATTTTTCTTTATTTCTAAGATGTGTTGAGGGGGAGAGGTCTATTTCAGGGTCTTCTCTAAATCTGTAAGTTTTAGAAAAAAATTATTTAATATTTTCTTCGTAGAAAATTTTTTTTTCTTTGTAGGAAAATTTTAAAGTTTGAATTCAGTTTCTTAAATAGATGTAGCTTATGCAGATTTTTTAAATATTCTTCTAATATCAGTTTTAGTAAGTTGTGCTTTCCAAGATCTTTTCATTTCATCTAAGTTGCTGAATTTATTGGCATAAAGTTTTTCTTATAATAACCTTTCCCTTTTTATCCTTTGAATGTTTGTAGAATCTATGATGATGTCCTTTCATTCCTTATAATGATAGTACTGTATTTTCATTCTTATTTCTTCAAAGTATTTTCTAATTTCCCTTGTTTCTTATTTAATCCATGGGGCTATTTTTTTTTTTTTTTTTTGAGACAGAGTCTCACTGTGTTGCCCGGGCTAGAGTGCCATGGCATCAGCCTGGCTCACAGCAACCTCAAACTCCTGGGCTCAAGCAATCCTTCTGCCTCGGCCTCTCGAGTAGCTGGGACTACAGGCATGTGCCACCATGCCCCGCTAATTTTTTCTATATATATTTAGTTGGCCAATTAATTTCTTTCTATTATGATTAGAGACGGGGTCTTGGTCTTGCTCAGGCTGGTCTCGAACTCCTGACCTTGAGCAATCCGCCCACCTCAGCCTCCCAGAGTGCTAGGATTACAGGCGTGAGCCACCGCGTCCGGCCCATGGGGCTATTCTAATGGGTTGTTTAACTTCCAAGTATTAGAGGATTTTTCAGATTTCTTTTCTGTTATTGATTCCCGTGTTAATGCCATTGTCATAAGAAAACAATATCTGTATGATGTTGCTTTTTTTTTTTTTTTTTGAGACGGTCTTGCTCTGTCACCCCTGGGTAGTAGAGATGCAGTACATCACAGCTCACCACAACCTCAAACTCCTAGGCTTAAGCAATCCTCCTGCCTCAGCCTCTTGAGTAGCTGGGACTACAAGAGCCCATACCACGCTCAACTATTGTTTTCTATGTTTCGTAGAGATGGGAGTCTCACTCTTGCTCAGGCTGGTTTCAATGACCTTCAGGGATCCTCCCACCTCAGTCTCCCAGAGTGCTAGGGTTACAGGCTTGAGCCACTGCGCCTGGCCTGATGTTGCTTCATGTTTTTTTATTTTTTTTTATTATTTTTTTTTTTATTTCAGAATATTATGGAGGGGCAAAAGTTTTGGTTACATGATTTATTTTTGTGTAGTTTGAGTCAAAGTAAGTAGACCTACCATTTGATGTACCAATCCCACTATTGGGTATTTACCCAAAGGAAAAAATCATTTTATCAAAAAGACATGTGCACTCGAATGTTTATTGCAGCATAATACACAATCTCAAAGATGTGGAATCAATCCAAGTGCCCATCAATACACGAGTGATGTTGCTTCCTTAAAATATACTGAGATCTGCTTTATGGTGCAGTGTACAGTATATCTTAGCACTCATCTGATGTGCACTTGAGCAAGAGAGCTAAGTTCTCGCTCACATTGTCACTGGTCAGTTAGGGCTCTTCACACACCATTATCATCCTGAGACTCAGGTTGGTGAGACAGCCCCTTCCTAGTGCATTGCTGGTCTCATGTCAGAGGAAAAAGAGAGTGTAGCAAAACATCCACTGGCTCTTACAAATTCTACCTAGAAGTAACATATATGACGTTCACCCACATTTCATCAGTTAAAAAAAGTAACATGGCTATTTCTGATGTCAATCAGAAAGGGATATATAATCCTCCAGAAATAACTTACTCCTCCAGGAGTAAGTTATTTGAACACATACATAATCCATGACAAGGACAAACTAGACTCGTATGGTCTGTTGATGTTACTTCCAAGTATTTCTCCACTTGGTCATTTTTCTGCATCCCTGGTGCCCACACTGTTGTCAAAACCACCCTTGTGGTCCATCTGGATTGCCACAAGAAAGCTCTTAATAAATCTATTTGCTTCCACTTTGGCTTCCTGACAGCAGTTAGAGTATGCCACAAAAATCTGACTATGCCACATACATTCTATTCCCATTATCTTCATTATCCACCAGCCCTTGCATTTAAAAACCCTTAATGGGTTTTTATTACACTTAGGTTAAAATGCAACCTTTTCATGAGGTCTGCAAGGTCTTGCATAACTTGGCATCTTAGACTACTCCAGGCTCACCTCTAACCAGCCTGGCCCTCTCCAGTTGCATGGTTCTCTCAGTACCTTGAGTACATCAATCCACTTGCTGCATTATGAACTTTGCAAAGGCTATTCCTGCTGTTAGGAATGTCATTTCCTACACTCTTCCCCGGATTACTTTAACATCTGTGTTAGAGCTTTCCTAACTCTGCTTATTCTTTTATTTATTTTATTCACAGAAGTTATCATGGTTCCTAATTATAGATGTATTTGCATGATTACGTTTTTGCCTCTTTATTAACCACGGAATTGAGTTAATCATATCACTCCATTCTGGAGTACAATTGTCTATGGTCCATGCCAGAAAATTTTGTGTTTTACTTTTTCCCTCCATTATTTCTTATAATTTATTTTGCCCTCTTCACATTAAGAACTTTCATGCATTTAAAGGATGCCTCTCCAATTTTCATTACATGTGTCAACTTTGCACACACACTCAAACACACACAGTGTTTTGTGTGTATTCTGATTCTTGCTTTCCTTATACAGTGTTAAATGTCTAAGATCTACCTATGTTGCTGTGTGAATATTAAGTTCATTATTACTGGCTAACCTCTTGTGATACTTCTCACCACTTTGCAGATGATGAAACCAAAACTCAGTGAGGCTGAGTAGTGCCTTAAGTTTTCCCAGGTAGAGTTTGGTAGATCTATGAAAGGAATCATATTTATCTTACTCTAGTGGCAGTATTCCATACTCTCCTTCCTATCAAGTCTGCTTTGCTGTCACTATATACTTCTTAGAGATATAGAAATTTGATATAAGGGAGGGCAGATGACTTGTCCAAATAGTAGAGTTAGATTTAAAACCCATTTTCCCCTCAATCCCATACAATGTTGCCTCATTTCTTCCACGGGTTAGTGCTCCCAAACACACTGATTGAAGTTAAGGTCTGATTTCCTGCTCTGATTTTAGAATCCAGACTTCTTTTTTCCCTTCCTGAAGCCAAATGCAGAAACATACTGCAAATCCCTAGCCCTGCACCAGCTATGAACTTTGTGCAAAGCTTTCCTGTTTGCCCAGCCTCAAATCAGCTATTTGGAATTGGCAAAGCTGTTTACTTTCAAGCCTCCAATTGTCAGCAGATCAAGTAGAAACATTGATAACTCAATGAAGCTGTGGGCAACCTGGCCATCAGAAGCATCAACATGATACATTTCTATGTACAGGAAGATTTATCTATGGAACCTAAGCAAATAGGAATTCCTGATTTTGATCCAGAATGAATATTAGTGTTATCTACTTCAACACTTACCAGGACAGTAAGGGAGCTGTGCAAACATCTGCCTTGGCTAAAATAGTGTTTTGGACCTTGTAAGGTACTAATAGACTTGGGGCTTAGTAGGCATGAACAAACAGCTTACAAGGACTGGAGCTGAAATTCTCAAATGTTAGGTGAGAGAGGGCACAACTTTTCCTCTCTTGACCATTACTTACTGAGTGGCAGACACTGTGTTAGAGATGCCGACTGCTCAGGATGGAATGCAGAGTCCTTGTACTCAATGTAGTCATTTTAGAAATAAGTGAAGCAAGTGCAGGAAGTAAAGCAATCCTTGCAAGGCGGTGCAGTCCCCTCCACGGATTGAGGTCTAAGTCCTACCTGACAAGATAAACCTCACAGTGGTACAGAGAACATGGCCACTGTCCATGGTGGCTACTTAAATATGTTTCTAACACATCAACAAGCCAAGTGGAGACAGATCACAAAACTATAGCAGCCAAGAGACTGAGATTTATTGATGATACTACCTGTGTTCGGCATTCTGGACATGAACTCCCAAGCGGTGTCAGGAAACACATTAAAACTTTCATTTCCTGAATTTTGTTATCTAAAAAGAGGAACTTGGGTTACTGTATTTGCAACTTAGCAATCCACATCAGACGAGTCACCAAGGAGTATTATATAAACCTAAGACTGTATTTATATATGTTCCATTGTTATTCTGACATCTGGTTTTCCATTAGTGGTTCTCCGAGTGCTTTTTCCTTTGCTTCTATTGTCTTCCTAAACACCTCAGTGTCACTCTCTGGTGCTCGCTGTACCTGCCCTCCTTCTCTATTACTTTTTAATCACTTACTAAATAGAGAAGGCAAAGTTTTGAAACTAGGAATATAGTACAAGTTTTTACAAGGTAACTGCCACATGCTCATCCTAACAATTTATTTTATAATGGAACATTATGTTTTGGAAACATGATACATCTTTCAGGCTTTGAGGTTTATGCTGTTTTGATTATTACACTTTAGTCTATATCCTCAGATTCATTAGAACACACAACTACCTCTTCTAGGATAACACAATTATATGTTATGTCTAAACCAAGGTTACTATCTATGGTTGCACAGATTACTTCATAGTCGAGGAGAAAGCACCTTGAAATTGTGCAGTGAACAACTTGGGCAGCTGTGCCTGGTAGTCATTTCTAGGCCTACTTATGTTAGTGAAATTCTGCTATAGAATTAAGGAATTGAACAGGGTGATACTAATGAAAGGATCAAATATAATGAGAGGTAAGATTCCTTCCTATTCTAGTGTCCCTGACTCTAGAAATTCTGTGCACTTGAAAGAAATAGCTTATGATATTTTCTCATTGATAGCATTGAAAGACAAGATTGAGACTAGGAGCTCTAAGGATTGGTCATGAAACAAAGGCCAGATGGAAGACTGAGCTGACCCTGGCATGCCTAGGATTCCAATCAAGTATTTAATCAAATTCTGATGTCATAATCCAAACAAGAAGTAAATGTCAGTAAGATAAGGTGGTTTTGTATTGGCATTGAGAACCATAAGTGTAGTGAGTGAGTGGCAAGCAGAACATTTCACTCAGCGGAAGTATTCACGAACTATTGCTATGGTTGAATTATGTCCCTGTCTCTCTCACTAGATTGGCCACATCAAGAGCAAAACTCTATCTTCCATGCCCTGCTGTCTTTCCCTCTGCCTACATTGTCTCTTTACAAAATTAAAAGTAAGCAATGGTATAGTAAGTATCTTAGAAGGCCTACAGTCAATAAACTGGTTTAATTCCATTAAACCACTGTTTCCAAACTATTAATAATATAACCACAAAATCACATTTTCATAGACCAAGTATTAATATCTTGTAAACTTCTGGGGAATTGTCGATACTACTTCAAGTGCTAACGTCCATTTTTATGCCAAAATTACATGAGATCACTGAGTTGTCATTCCCTACTATTAGGTTACATTGATGTGCAATGGGCTTGATTGGAATAGAATTCCAATAGGTGTTGGAAATAATGGCTTTTTGATCTAATGCCCTAAAACACCAACTAAGTGTTAGAACTCCAGCTTTAGTTAAAAGACTCAGGTTAAAGTTGGAGAAAGTTGTTAGAAAGCTACATGATTGCTCACCCTTTCGTCCCACTGCATTCTGCATCAGGGTTCAGGACAAAGTCACTCCATGCAGAGTTTCCCTAAGTGACAGGGTTTAGAGTTGTCCTTCAAGGGGTGAAAGGTAGAAGCCAGAGCAGTGAAATAGTTATGTATCTCAATGCATTTTCCTCCTCTGGTAACTGTTAATGAATATTTAGCCTTTTTTTTTTTTTTCATTTTCTATAGTTCCCTTTGCCTGTTCTCCTAAACTCAGTTAAACTTGAAGCTTAATTCTAGCCTTTCTTACTCTCATTCCTAAGGGTCCTACTTCAGTCCCATTACCAAGTTACTGTTTTTTTCCTCCAGGGTTAACAGTCTTTGCAATCAGGGATATATATCATCATCTAGTCCTGGGCTTAGACTGGTACTTTTCCATTCCTCTGGCCTCTTTTTGAAATCCCGAATGTTTTTCATGGGATTCTGAGGGTGTTTTTTTCCCCCCCCAAATCAAGAGAGGCCAGAAAAATCAGAAAAGATGGCATTCTGTGGAGCCAGGCATGCTGACAGCCCTGTAGTATCTTACTGAAACAAAATCTACTCTTGTTACTTTCCTTTAAAATTCTTCAGATGCTCTCTAGGGCATAAAGTACAAGTAACAATACTAGTTGGCCTTTATTGGGAACTCACGTTTATGAAGCTCTATACTAAATACTTTAATCCTAGCAGCAACCTACAAAGTATGTGCAATTATTATCCCCATTTTACGGGTGAAGAAACTGAGATTTAGGCTTTCCTACAGATACAAAAATGGTATGTGATGAAACCAGCATTCAAAGTGGCCAGACTGAATAATGGTTCATTTTCACCACTAGGAAATACTGCCTTATTTAAGTCTGGATGAAGTACCAATATCTTACTTTGATATATTAAGACCCTTCCAGTTTAGGCCCCTTATTACTTTCCTATAACTCTTATACATGCAGCCTACATTCATTCATTCACTGAACATGTACTGAACATCTGTTGTATGCCAGGAACAGGGCTAAAATCACACAGTAGTAGCCACACCAGTCTGGCTGTCTTAGTCTGTTCAGGCTGCTATAACAAAATATCATAAACTGGATAGCTTACAAACAATAGAAATTTATTTACCATATTTGTAAAGTCTGTGAAGTCCAAGATTAAAGTGAATCTGTTGTCTGGTGAGGGCCTGTCTTGTCACTGTAACCTCACATGGTGACAGAGCAAGGCAGCTCTCTGGAGCTTCGTTGATGAGGGCACCAATCCCGTTCATGAGGAGTCTGCCCTTGTGATCTAACCACCACCTCCTGAAGGCCCCACCTGCTTGTACAATCACCTTGAGAGTTAGGATTTCAACAAACGAATTTTAGAAGGACACAAACATTCTGACCATAGCACTGGGTATACACCACGAAAATCCTAGACACATCTGTGATTTTACGTGTACTGTCTCTTCTTCCTATAATGAACGTTCCTTCTTTCCTTTCCCCCTCTCATTCTGGAAGAGTTTCTGTGTACTCTTCAACACTCAGTTCGGGTGTCGTTTTCTCTGCGAAGGCTTCTTCAACTCATCCAGGCACAATGTTTCTTGGCTATGATTGAAGTTTGTACACACCCTTTATACTCCATAATCGTCTAACTATCCATACTTCTACCTCTCTACCAGTCTTTTGCTCTAGAATGTAATAACCTCAAGAAAAATTCATCTTTATAATCTTTCTACTTCCTTGCAGAATGTATGACATTTAAAAAATATTCTGGAACTGAATTGGCCTGCTACTTGAAAATCTGGGAAAATATACTATATTGGACAAGCTGAAGTGTTATATTTGTAAATACCCTTTAGACCTGTGGTCCCCAACTCCTGGGCCATGGACCAGTACCGGTCTGTGGCCTGTTAGGAACCAGGCTGCACAGCAGGAGGTGAGCGGTGTGCAAGTGAGTGAAGCTTCATCTGTATTTACAGCCACTCCCCATCACTTGCATCACCGCATAAGCTCCATCTCCTGTCAGATCAACAGAGGCATTAGATTCCCATAGGAGCATGGACCCTACTGTAAACTGCGCATGCGAGGGATCTAGGATGTGTGCTCCTTATGAGAATCTAATGCCTGATGATCTGAGATGGAGCTGAGGCAGTGATGCTAGCACTGGGGGACGACTACACATACAGATTATCATTAGCATAAAAGTTTGACTGCACAATAAATGTAATGTACTTGAATCATCCTGAAACTCCCCACCCCCACCCCTGGTCCATGGAAAAATTGTCTTCCATGAAACCAGTCCCTGGTGCCAAAAAGGTTGGGGACCACTGTTTTAGACTACATTTTTAGGAGATTTGCTCAATAAGAACCCATCCAAGTCTAGTAAGGAAAAAATCATAAACTATAAATAATCAAACGAAGAAGCAATTAAACTTATTGTTATGAGTTGAATGTTTGTGGCCCCCTAAAATATATATGTTGAAATCCTAACTTTCAATATAATCGTATTATGAGGTGAGACCTTTAGGAAACTATTGCATCTTAAGGGTGAAACTGTCACGAATGGGATTGCCATTCTTATAAAAGAAGCCTCAGAGAGCTCTCTACCACGTGAAGGCACAATGAGAAGATGCTGTCTGTGAACCAGGAAGCAGGCCCTCACCAGACACTAAATCTTCCAGCTCCTTGTTCTTGGACGTTCCATCCTGGTATAGAACTATAAGAAATAAATTTGTGTCATTTAAGCCACTCAGTGTATAGTATTTTTTATTGCAGCCAGAACTAAAACACATATAATTGCTACAGTAAAGAGTTAGATATGGTAGCAACAGAGAATGGAGGTGGAAGTTATGAAGACCACCAGGAGGAGTCTGGAAATGCATCTTAGGAAATAATGATGCTGCTAAAACATAGATGGTGATTAGGTCTTAACTAGGTTGACAACAGGGTGAGTGCCTTTTAGGCACACAATTGTCCAGCACATGTGAATGAGGTCAATTTAGGGGCCTAGGAAGTACAAAAGAATAAGTGTGTAGGTGTTTAGAAGAGAGTGAAAGGAAATAGGGCTAAAATGCTATAAAAAGCCAAATACAAAGGGTCTGATGTGCCATGAAAAAATAATTCTGATTTTTTTTTTTTTTGGTACCAAAGTAAAGGAAAATTGTGAAAGCAGTTTACATTTAAGATGGAGTATCAGATGCTTAGTCATAAAGATAACTCTGGCAATAATGTAAAAGATAGAACTTTTTGGACTAGATTGCGCTTAGCATCCAGAAGACTGTTATTATCTCTCCCCTCTATGCACAGGCACTTGATTAAAAAAAAGTAGAGCAACACCCTGGCTCAGGAAGCAAAATTCCCTGGCCGGTCCCCCGGCCCATGCTGTCCCTGGAGTCTTTTGGCCCAAGCCACTCTCCTCTTTACTCTATGGTCTCCTTACTTGTTTTTCTTCCCACAGAAATTCCAGATTTTTCTTATACATGCCTTCTATTTAAGGAAAATCTAATCATCCTTATCTGGGTCCCCGATGATTTCTTAACTTTCCATTTTCAGAGTGCAAAAATATAAATCCCCTATTCTAAGACATTCTTTATTCGTTAGGATAAAGATTATTTTGCTTGCAAGTGACAGAAACCCAACTTAAATTAGCTCATGTAAAAAAAGTGAATTCATTTGCTTATATAATCAGTAAGTCCCAGAGGGCTGAATCCGGCCAGGTAAAACTAGTTACAGGGTTTCAAATTGTCAATAGGGCTCTCTCTCTCTCTTCACCTCGTGGCTCTACCATCCTTGTTTTCACAGGCACTCTCTTCCTGTGGTAGCAAAGGTGGTGACCAGCACTGTAGGTTTACATTGTTCTTCACAGACTTAATTCCTTAGGAAAGTGCAGCCCTCTGCCCACAAACATTTAAACATTTATGCAAATTGTTCTCAAGTGTTTTGTTTTTTTGTTTTTTTGTTTTTTTCAGTCTTATTTGGATTTATGTACCTGATTCTGGACCAATCACTTTGACCATAAGTGGCCTTTGGCTTGATGAAGTGGGATCATAGAAACTTTGCAAAGACAATTCCATGCTTCTCTCCTAAGTCCACATTTAGTGCTGTCGTGTTGGTAGCTTGAAGTCACTTACGGTGGGAGGCTGGGAGTGTTGATGCCACAGAGACACTACAAATGCAAGTGCCACAAATCAGGACCTCCTTGTTTGGAGAGGCAGGTCATCAGCACAGCCTGCCTGTTTGTTTCGCATGTTCTTCATCCTTATCTTAGGAAACAATGTGTTTCATGAATGGCAGCCCCTCTAGAAGCATCTGGAAAAGTTCCAAAAGGAAAGCATAAAGAACAGACCAGAAAGTAGTTAGCATCTATCACGTTTAAAACTTTTCCTTTGCTTTCAGTCACAAAAGGTAGATCTTGCCCTTTGGGAAGGATGAAAGTATAGTTTTCCATGTCATTTCAATTGTACATGTCCCAAGGAGCTGCCTGGTCACCTTCAGGAAACAGAGAATGCTGGGAAAGAGGAGCAAGACTTACTCTTCTCACCTCTGGAGCTCTCTCTCCTGAGAGGTGATCTACTGGAGAACATGCAGATCCGTAACAATAATCTTACCCAATAGAAGTACCCCTCAACACACTGTGGAAGTTTAATAAATATTTCTTAAAATGCCGTGACCAGTAGTCATCTTAGGTCTATCAGATGTGTTATGTTAATATCCATAGGGTCTGTTAGCTGGACCAGAGCTCAATTGGCCGCTATGTTGACTAAGGTAACACCTCTCCCTGAGACATCTTAGAATATCTAAACTTACAAAAAGTTACGGAAATGGTGTAGTAGGTACCCAGAAATACCCATTGCTTTAATTAGAACCCAGGCACAAAATGAAAAAAAAAAAAAGGTAAAATTGTGTTTCTTTTTCCCTCCACAACTGGAGAGTCAGATGACTGAGAAAACACATACATAATATTATGGACTAAGAAGACTGTCAGTATAGGGCAGATGCCCTTCCCTGACCTATGTGTTACTATGTGAAATTACACTTACTCCCTGAGCAGCTCTACCATCCTAAGTGCCTGTTTTCTCTGGGAAGAGAACAACTTCTACATAAAAACAAAATTGTGCCCTAAGGGACAATTGCTGTTGAACACTTCAATGAAAAAGTAGACAGAAATGACAAAGAGTTTGGTGATATAGAGGGGGCCTGCAGTAACAGGCTCAGAAAAATCAGCAGTCGAGGGGAGATGGCACAAGTGGGGAACGTGGCCTGAGAGACCAGCGAAGCAACACCAGGCAGGGCAAATAAGTAGAGGGAACACAGAACACCAGGTGGTAAGATACCCCTATGCTCCATCAAATACCACAGGACTCGATAAAAGAAAGTAGCCGTAACTAGTCACCGAAATTGGAAAAGATATCTAAAAAACCTTTGGGGTCCTCAAGACTACTAACAGAGGGAATTTCCTAGAAAATAAGGGCCTTTCTTCTAGTCAGTGTGTAAGGACTCAGAACACTTTAAATTTGGTTTCTTACTGTAAAATGTGACCATAATTTTAATTACTAGCTAGTGAAGCCTGTGATATTTGATTTAATTCAACTATTATTAACAAGACTTACAGATGGTGAAAACAGCAGAGTAGTTTCCCGTATGAGTCTTTATGTTTCCCAATCATGAAATTTGACATTACAAATTTTTTTCACTGATGATGCAACTCCTTGTTAAAAAATCTTCAGTAGTTGCTTTTTTCCTATTAGGCAAAAGCCTAGCTCTGATTTGGAATGATACCCTCCTGGCATGACCCCTGCAACTCTCCGTAGACTTATCTCCTTCTTTGCCTCCTATTTATCCTGAAACATGGTCATGACAGTCAGAATCTCTATCAAGGAACATACGGCATTTATGTCCTGATGTCTTTAAATATGCTGTTCCCTCTGCCTGGGATGCTGCACAAGCCTGTAGCCTCTCCATCTGGGAACATCTCTTTCATTGTCTAAGAAATAACTGTTTTCAGCTTTTTCTGACCCCACTTCCTCCTCGTTCACTCCCTTCCACCTGAACCCATTCTCAAGTGGTGTTAGGTTCAAACCCTCCACTTTCCTCCCAAGTAACCTTATGAGAGTATTCACCCTGATATTTTTAGTTTATGCACATCACAGTGGCTATATCATGAGTTCTGTAAAAGTGGGAGTTTCCTTCTGATCCTTTTCTGCATTCCTTGAGACTAGCATTATTTTGGGTACCTAGGAAGCATTTACTAAGCACATAATTAATTTAAATGGTCAAAAATATGGTGTTTGAACTCTTTAATAATATTAAACACTCTACCAAAATGTATAAAGTTTTATTTTTAAAAATAATCATGTGTATCCAGACCTTTAACATTCATGTTAAAATTATTTGCAAAGCCCTATGTAAGTAGAAATTATAGAAAAACCTAGAAGTTGTTTTATGATTTTTAAACCACTATTCATCAAGCAGGGAGAATGTCTTATAGTGGAGTACAGCATATTACCAAATACAATAATTAATTGATTCTAGATAAAGGAGACATATTGAATTGCTAATTATTATGTTCATGTCAAAAGAGCAATGGCCATTCGGTAGATAAATGAGTGGAAAAATATCACTTTTGTTACATGAGAAAAATATGACTAAAGAAACGCCAGCTATACCAGTAATAAATCACAATAATTTGCAAATCATTTTAAATACCAAAGGTGCTATGATTTTTTCTCAAGAAGAATGATATTTTCATTGTGGAAACTTTGCTATAATAAAGGTATACATTAAAGCAGAATTAGTTTATTTTGAAGAAATGGAGAGGATTATATATATATACACAGAGAGAGAGAGAGAGAGCTATATATTAATAGATATGACATATATGCACATACATATAATTGGTATTTACTCAATAATTACATTTATCTTATGAAAGGTAATTGTAAGTCTTGAGTCTATATTGATCTGACTGACATTTAAAATCCACAGTGTTAATTTTCAGAAGCAAGCCAAACTGAAATTACAGGCTCTAAATATTTTTTGCTATTCTTTTTGATCTCATAAATGTTGTAACTAAATATTGAATGTGGGAGGAGCATGAAATGTAGTAAATAAACGGCTCACTGAGATGTTGCTGCTGAACCTTTCATTGGCACTAATTCTTCAGAGTCAAAAACAGATGAAAGCTCACATGTCACACTTCGTGGCCCAAGTATTAACCCTCCCCAATTTGAACATTGTCAGACTTATTTGCTAAATCGAAATGTTTACCAAGCTCCTAATATGAGCAAGATGTTCTGTAGAAGGTAAAGACAAACAAGACATAGTCATTCCCTCAAGAGACAAATAATCCATAAAATAAGATCAATATATTTACAAATCTATTCCAGCAAGCATATATTAAGCACTTAATGTTTCCAAGGCATTGTACTAGTATCCAAACCAGAGAGGTAAACATGATCCAATTACTGGATAAATTGCTCTGATCAGAAGGATACTTAAGTTCTACAATGTATTACATGTTCTCTTGGGTAAAATCGACTCCTTTATCTATAATGGCCTTATTTAAGGTGTCTAAGAGAAAAATTTTACTTAGAATTGGAAAACAAACTCATGAAGCCAGAGCTCATCAAAAACATGGAGGAAATCATGTAAACAAAAAGAAGTAAGTTTTGTAATCAATGCAAGAATCTTCATAGGACTAAGGTTTATTATGTCAATATTTATCAATGACTACAAATCTAAGTCACTGGAAATACCTTGCAGATTGTATATGTCTCATATTAATGTGTTCAAAGTTAAGTGGTCAGTAAAGACAAGGAAAGACTCATCTATATAACAAAATTACTAGAAGAGGAAAACTTAATGTGGCAAACCAAGAGATTAATATGTTACATTAACTATGTTAGTAAGTATAGGCTGGGCTGAGCTGTGATAACTTTAGCCCTATAATCTCTGTGGCTTAACACGATAAAGATTTATTGCATGTTCATGCAAATTCTGATGTGACTTGGAAAAAGAGAGAAACTGTTCCGCTCAGTGACTCTATGATTCAGTCTGTTTTGAACTTGTTAGGCTGCCATGTAGACATGCTTTTTTTTCTATAGGGAAAGAAATATGACTGGTTAAGCATTAACTTTAAAATGTTTTATCCTGAAGGCGACACATTATCCACCCTATATTCTACTGGCCAAAGAAGTTGCATGGCATACCTAACTGCAAAGTTGCTGAGAAATATAAAGAAGTGCATAGCTATTCAATAAGCAGTGAATGTTTATGCCACATGGACAATTAATGCATGTCTACTAAACAAAGGAGATGCTGCCCACAGTTGCTAGTATGCCAGAGACCGGTTGAATATTTGCATTCATTGTGTGGGACAAGTGAAGACAGCAGAAATTTGCCTCAGATTCAGGGGACTGGATATTGCAGGAAGAGACAGTAAAGTGCCCGTTAGGGAAAAATTTAAAAAATTGGATATAGGAGGAAGAGTCATACTTGTAAGACAAAATTTAAGGAAATGATTATAAAACTTTCTTGAAATTTGCTTATTCCAAATCAAGAAGCCTGTAGGGGGGCTCACCGAGGATATATATTTTATAAGTAACCCAGATGATTCATTTCTGTTGGGTCCATAGGTCCCCTTTAGAGGAACATTGGTTCAAAGGGATAAGACAAGCCAGGGTTAGTATAGAAATGAAAGCAAAATAATAATATTAAATAATACCAGTCATATTAAGTGTTGTAAAACTGGTAAAATAAGTACCAGTTTTGAACAGGAGACCAAGTTTGAGTAGAAATTAACGTTACCAAGGGTCTAAAATGGTGCTTTCACGTCAGTTTGTGGAATGACTGCATTATAAACCTTTATCTTAATATAATATAGGGTACGTGCTAGGTTCTTTTTCTTTTTTTCCAAAATTGCTTGGCTTTTCTAAATATTTCTAACTATATTAATATTAGATTAATTAATATTAATTAATTAATGTTAGATTAATTAATACCTTCTTTTGAGTAGTTATGTTCCATCTTATTTTAAGTACTTCATGATTTCATACTTGGGGAATTAAAGACTTAAGACAGTAAAAAAAAAAATATTTCTCAGTTAAGAGTGGTCCGTAGTAACAATTAGGAGGCAAGGGAAGGTGGGAGGTTTCAGGATGCTGGTCAAAGAAGTCACCTACAATTAGAAATTCCTATAATAAGGAATAGGCAAAAACTAACTACCTCTCCTGGAGAGGGATACAAAACAAAGGCTCAATCCAGGAAAATAACAGGGTTAAGACTAGGCAATAAGGTTAGATGGACCCTGTTCTATAGACTGGAATCCTGCTGGCTGGAAATCCATAAAAAACAAAACCAGAGTAAGAGTTCACTGTATGGCGTTCCAAGTGGATACAGCAACTGTTATTGCAGATCCATCTAACACTTGAATTTTTTAAACGTCAAGCAGGCATGTACAAGATGAAAAGAAAATGCATGCCTTGTTGTTGGGAAAACTAGATGTATGTATGAAAAAAAATTAAGTTAGACCATTACCTTGTGCCTTCATATAAAAAATAGCTTAAAGTGGATTAAAGTACCAAATGTGATACCCAAAACTACAAAACTTCTAAAAGAAAACAGAGGAAAAGCTTCATAGCATTAGATTTGGCAATGATTTCTTAGATAGGACATGAAAAGCACAGAAAATAAAAAGCAAACATAGATAAATGGCAAAACATAAAACTTGAAAACTTTTGGACAAAATCAACAGAATAAAAAGAAAACCTATAAAATTGGAGGAAATATTTGCAAAGCACCTATCTGACAAGGAATTAACATCCAAAATATACAAAAACTCTAATAACTCATCAACAAAAAATCAAATAACCCAATTAAAAACTGGGCCAGTGCGATTTATCCCTGGGATGCAAGGGCAGTTCAACATACAAAAATGAATATATGCAAAACACCACATTAACAGAACAGAGAATAAAATCACATCATAATCTGAATAGATGAAGACAATGCATTGGACAAAATTCAATATCTTTTTGTAATAAAAATTCTCAACAAACTGCTTATCAAAAGAATTTACCACAGCACAATAAAGGCCATATATGAAAAGCCAATAGCTGACTCCACAGTCATATATATTGAGCCTCCTTTCTGATGATTTGATTTTCCTCTTTTACAGGTGATGCTCTCTCTGTGGGCACCTTTTCTGCTTCACAATACTGACAACACAGAGCCTCTTATGATCTGATTATTTTGCCCATGCATTTTTGAAGAGTCTACCCTCAAGATGAATATGGAGACAGGTGTTAGGATGCAGGGTACCTGAGTCTGACCATCAGAAAAGCATGCCTACTAAAAGGGGAGTGAAACAGGGGAAAATCTGAGCTCCATAGGATGAGACTCTTTCAAGGGAGCTCACCACAACACAGAGTCTGGCCTCTCCACTGACAGATTCTGAATCTTAAAAACTTACCGGTATTTCACAGTTGATCATATTTTTATGATTGCACTGTACACACAAGAGAGAGAAATAAATAAACAAGAATTCTAAAATGGAAATTATAATTACAATTGTTTTTAAGTATAGGTAGGGTTTATAAGACAAACTAAGACTTCTGCTGATTATCTTACTTTGATGTTCAGGAGATCATTGTGAAATCTGGAAAGAGTTTTTTTTTTCTTTTGCCACTTGGGGAATGAGCAGGAGGAAGAGTTCCAGAGAGAGGGCAAAACCTGGGCTCTGGGGCAGTGGTTTGGTTATGGAGGGTGGGAGGTGGCCTAGGACTCGCATTTTTTTGGCTCTGGGGTCACAGCTCAATTATCTCTTCTCATGTGTCATCTCAATGGGACGTGTTGAGGAAATTTCTTCCCTACTCCCCAGAGACCTACTTGAAGAGCAAACAGGAAAAATACAGAAACAAATATTTTTAAGTGGTCTTCTTAGGGGCCACCCCCAATTATCTCTTCACTGTATCTAATCTCTCTCACTCGCTCTGTCTCTTTCCCTCCCATATTCATATGTGTGTGTGTATGAAATGATCTTAGGAAATGTATTGCACCACTTTATACACAAATACACACATATACATGTGTATATACATATACTGCATATCTCACATATAGAGATGTGTATGTGTATATATGTGTACGTATGATGTATCTGTATATATGTGCATATATATGTTTATCTGTGTATAAAGCAGTACAGTACCTTTCCTAAGATCCTGTAGCTGGCAAGCTCAAGACGCATTGTCTTTTCAATGTAACATATTGATTAAAAACACCTATGCTTTTTATCCCAATGCTATGCAATAGATTAAAGAACTTTGGCTTTTAAAACCATTAAGTCCCTTGGGAAACTCCAGAAGATGATTTGTGAAGCCCTAGAGTTTCATGAAGCAAAGCAGGTAATCACTGGTCAAGAGGCTCTGCGTATTGAATTTATACTCCATCTGAGTGATTCTGAGATAGAGCTCAGAATATCTAGAGAAGGAGATCCACAACATGTCGTTGTAGATTCTTTTTTCCCTGAAATAGTACTTCTTTTACCCCATGTATACACATGAGATGCAAAGCAGGTGATTTATAGAAGAAAGAGAAGAAATTAATGTCTGTAGAGCATCTTCTCTGTGCCAAGTGCTGAATAGATTCCTTTATACTTACTTCTTCTTTTAGGTTTAGGTTGTGCTTCCTGGTGACAGCACAAAGTCCTGCTCTTTGGTGCAATTTATATGACTTTTGAGTATTTTACCAAGTTTGGCTTTCTGTTGTAAATGGTGATCAGGCCGCAGTGCAAGGCTACCCAAGCCAGCAGGTAACAGGAGATGGGAAGAATGCTTGGCGATATGAAAGGCTGCCTTGGATCAGACTGGGAGCCACACTATACACCTGGGCATGATGCTGTGATGAATTAACTAATTGGCCTTGAATAAACATCTCTAGAAATGCCTTTTAGACTAAAAATTTTTTTAAAGGAGAGAATAAGAGAAAAAGCCATAGATTAGAGTAGAGGTACAAGTGTTTTTTTCTAAATAAACATGAAATATATGATAGGAATTGAGCAAACCTCCCCTTCAAAGTAGTTATATATGAGTATATAAATTTATTCCACTAGAGCCAGCTCAAGTTTTAAATATAAAACTTGATTCTGCTTTTATAAAACTACTTTTAGAACTCCCCATAGAACATTCTCTGGCAATTTTTGGTAATTTAAAGATGGATTGAAACTTGGAAGACCATCACTTTGCCCTAATGGATATTTTATTGACTTTGGAATTAAACAATTCTGAGTGTGAATTTACACTGAGAAGCTTACTGGAATGGCAACTAAAAACTAGGGATTATCACAGGATGACTGTTCCCACCTTGAAAGTAGTTGAAAAATTCATAGCTCAGGGACTTAACATAATAAATTCTATTATTGTTTTTGTAAAAAAAGTTAAAAAATAAATTGCATGGTTGATAAAGTTGGGCAATACAATTTGGCAAGCAAACATAAGATGCCTGTTTTATTTGTAATTTATAACTGCCTCTGGGACCATGCCAAATAAAAAAGAATTCCCAATATTGTCATGGTGGGAATTAACACAGTAGGTACATTAACAACAAGAGAATAAGGACTAGACTCCAGTGGCATCTGTTTTGAAGGGCCACTACTATTTTGGATGCTTAGATATCGGAATGCCTGTTTAAAGAGCAGTCTCTGTGCTTTATAGTCACTTCAAGCTTCCAGATGGCGGATCAATGACAGATGCATCCCATGCAGACCCTGCCCCTGAGAAATCTGATCTGAGGACCTTTGCAACAGCTACAACTTGGCTGGCAGGATGTTGCCTGAGCACAAGACTCTCAATCTGCAAACTTAATTCTTCCTCCAGGCTAAAAGGATTTCTTTGTTTTTTTTAATTTTTTTCCCTCCTTCCCAGGGACTCAGACACATATCTATGTATTTGAGGAGAATGCGTAAACCAGCCAACAAGAACAGAGGCCACACTGCTGCAATCACAGCAAAGCCTCCTGGTTTTCTGAGCAACTGAGAGCCCCACCCCACCCAGGTGAAACAAAGCTGCTTCATATGCAATGAGGCCATGTTTTCATGCCATTCAGATGCTGCACATAGAGGAAGTTGGAAAGGTTGGGGAGTTAGGAAGGTGAGCAACCTATACCTCCTCTGGGGAATGTATGAGATAATAATAAACTCGACCAAAAGTCTCCATAGCATAAAATTGAAAGTGATAGTCAACTTTCACCTTTGTGACCATGATTGCCCCAGCAATGCTTGGAGATTGGCTTCAGAAGTTAAAAAGGCAGGAGGTACCAGGGAAGGAACTGATCCAATTTGCTACAAATAATGCAAAATTGTCCCCATGTGTAATAAAATAGTTCATTGTATAAAGTTTTCTATGCAGTCTATCATCTCCCTGGGGCTTTTATTATAATTTTTATTCCCACTTCACAGGTGAAGAAACCAAAATCTGGAGAGGTTTGGGGATCTTTCCCAAGTTAAATTCAACTGGAAAGTGTTAGAGCAAAGGCAGAAACCTAAACCTCTGGAAGCCAAACTCTTGGTTGACTCCCCTCTGCCACCTACTTCTGCTGCCAGTGCTGCAGCCACTCAGCCACAGGGCCACCCCAATGCGTGCTCCAGGAAGCTCCCTAGTAATAACGACAATATTCATCATTGACTATGTAATGTCCTGTGTACCAGGTTAAATGCTCAAAACTTTACATAAATTATCCCACTTAATCCTTTAAAACAACAAATGAAGCAGGTATGATCATTGCCTACATTTTAGAAATGAAAACTGAGTTAGAAGGTTGAGAACTTGCCCAAGGTCACAGAGCTAAGATTCCACCCTGGTCTATTTAATTCCAGGGCCCAGGAATACAAATCTTACATTTCCATAGCCAAGAGACAGCGCACCCTTCCTGCAGACCCACAAGTCCAGGGATTTTTCAACGCACCAGAAAGGGTCTCCTCTTCAGAGCTCCTCCAACTTTGGGCTTCTGATTGCCCATAATCCAAACTTGCATGAGCTGAAAGGAAAATTGAGGAGCAGGCACAGATATAGAGACCCAAGGTTTATAAAGCCGCCCCACAAAAGATAATCTTTTTCTTTACTCTCTCCATTCTGCAGCAAATATTTCTTCTCCTTTTATTTCACCTATTGCTATATACCTGTCTGAGGGATCCATGGGCTTAATAAAATAGCCCCAAAACAATGTAAAAACCAAAGCCAAGCTAAAATGAAGTTGTAGGAAACAAAGTACTGCTGGCTTTGAGAGATTCCTTGAGTTGTTTTTCTTCTTAGTACCTTTAGCACTTATTCCCCTCTGTGAACCTTTTGTCCCCTATGGTCAGCCCAACCAATTACTTTCCTTTAGTGTGTCAGCAGTGGGTCCAGACTTTCCCAGGGTTCTGACATCTTAATGAATCTAATTTCAGGGCTTCCCCAGATACTATTCTCCCACCCACTCCCGTCGGGTAAAAGGCAGCCCTTGTAGTAGTAAGTCTCAGCACCGACTCTGGTTTCCCTGCGCGCTCTGAATATTTGGAGCCTACTCAGGTTGCACGGGTTTGAGAAGAGCCAGCCTAGGGACAGGCAGCAGAGCGGAGTGGTCTGGACGTCAGAGGTTCTTGGTTTAATCTTCTTTCCTGTATCTCATTCGTTTTATTCAGAAAACATCTATGGAGTGTGTGCCCTTTGCCTCTTACTGTGCTGCTGCGAACTGCTCACTTTCCCTTTCCTTCTCTGTACCACGAAATGGTCACGCTGGGGAATCTCTCAGATTCCTTCCAGCTCTCGTGTCCTTGGCTTTATGATTGAAGGCTCATGAAGATGGTAAAAGGTGGTGTGGAGTCATAGGCTTAGACGGGGGTCTTTATTTATTTGGTAGTACAGGAAGCCGGGGAGGACAGGTCTGGGGAGAATTCCGTGGAGATAAAGAGACAGATAGATCGCAATTTCACACTCCCATCCCACCTCTCCCTTCTCCTGCTTCATATCCTTAGAGTCCTCCATCACTGACACATTGGATCTATCCTAGGGTAGAGCAGGGTAATAACCTTCACCGCGTGACATCAGGCAATGTGGGCAGAGGCGTAAGGGTCCACTTCCTTAACTGGGGAACTCCACAGCAGTGTGTATAAAGGGAGGGGTTAGGCCATTGAATTACCCTTTGGAATGATTTGTGATTCTTTTTTGCTCCTTGTTTTCTACCACGAACGTGGCCCAGGCTAGTATCAGTGTGTTCCTGTGTTAACACAACAGAAAAGGAATTCAGCTAGTCTCCCGGCCTCAGTTCCTTTTACTGTATCCACCTCTTCTAATCCAGTGTGCTTCTGCTGTTGTCTTCTAATTCTAAACACACAACTGAAGCCCTTCAGCTTTTCACTGGCTGTCAGTTTCCTCCCACACCTGGCCCATCCTTCCCCTTTAGTAGCCCACAATAGCTCCCCTCCTCCACCTATGGCTTCTGTTCAAAGCTCCAGGCTCACTCCCACCTCCCTTCCCTTTCCTACCTACCTAGTCCCCAAAGCCCAGTCTATATATTTGCTTCCTCATGAGGATTACTCAGGCTATTTCAAAACTTATCTATCTTGCTTTTCTCTATACCAAATTGAAATAAACAAATATTAATTTACCCAACAGGTGTTAACCATGTGTTTTAGAAGCTGGTGATCTGTGCATGAAAAAGCAAGGTTTTTAGCCTTTGTTTAGTGAAAGACAATAAATTTCAAACATCTTTGACCTCAGTAAGAACACTGTGTGTATGTAGCTTAAAATTGTTTTCATAAAATGATATTGCTAAAGCTTAACTCTTTCTGATAGTTCCTGTTGTATTCTTTCTATTGTATTCTATGTAGGCAACACTGATGGTTGCCAACCCACTACATTGATTTAATACCTCACTATTGGGTCAGGACAGAAATTTGAGGTTACTGATTTAGAATAGAAGACAAATATTTAATCCCAAGCCACCCAACATGTGTTCTGTGAACCAGAAGCAGCAACATCATTTGGGAGCTTGTTAAGAATGCAGAATCCCAGGCTCTGCCCTAGACTTACCAACTCAGAGTCTGTAATTCAACAAGTTCTCTGGTGTTTCATATGCTCATTAAAGTGTGAAAAGTACTGATGAAAAGAACCACATATAAAACGTGAGAAGTACTAAATGGACATATGTTTGGGGGATGGAAAGAGAGGCAAGGCCGCAAGGCTAACCGTGAGTGAGCCAGGCAGCAGACTGGGTTCTTCCACATAACTCAGTACATCTGTCACCTAAAGCAATGACACACATAAGTACATTAGATACTTGTCATTCTCATTTTTTAAACAGAAAAGACTGAGGCTGAGAAAGTTTCAGAGTCTTGGTCCATGTCACACAATTAATAAAAAGCTGAGCCACAGACTGGGAAAACATTTGCAAAACACACATCCAATAAAGAATTTGTACCTGAAACATACAAAGAGCCTTAAAACTCAAAAATAAGAAAACAAACCACCCTATTAAGAAATGGTCAAAAGATCTGAGCTGACGTCTCAGCAAACGAGACATGCAGATGGCAAAAAAAAAAAAAAAACCTTATGAAAACATGTTTAGCATCATATCTCATCAAGGAGTTTCAAATAAAACAAAAATCTCTGAGCTACCACTACATGCCTATTAACGTGGCTAAAACCCCGAACACAACCACCAAGTAAGTGCTGGCGGGAATGAGCAATAGGAATTCTCTCATTCATGGCTGGTGGAAATGAAAAATAGTGTAGCCATTTTGGAAAACAGTCCCTTACAAAACTAAACTTAGTTTTACCATACAATGCAGCAATCATGCTCCTAGATATCTATCCAAATGAGTTGAAAACTTATGTCCACACAAAAACTTGTGTCCACACAAATGTTTATCATAGTTTTATTCATAATTACCAGAATTTAGAAGCAATCAAATATCTTTCATTAGGTGAATGAATAAACAAACGGTGGCACAGCCAAACAATGGAGTATTATTCAGCAATAAAAATAAATGAGCTATAAAGTAAAAAGATATGAAAGAAACTTAAACGCCTATTGCTATATAAAAGAAGCCAATCTGAAAGGGCTACTTACTGATTTTGACTATATAACATTCTGGAAAAGGTGAGACTATAGAGACAGTAAAAAGATCAGTGGTTGCCGGGGTATAGGAGCAGAGATGGCAGGGTGAGTAGATAGATCACAGGATATGTTTAGGGTGGTGAAACTCCTCTATGATGCTGTAGTGGTCAATATGTGCCCTTATACATCTGTTGAAACCCATTGAATTGTGCAGCATGAAGATTGAACCCTAATGTAAACTATGGATTCTAGTTAATACTTATGTACCAGTATCGGTTTATCAATTTTAGCAAATTGGCTACACTAATGCAAAAATGTTAATCATAGAAGAAACCGTAGGGGATGAAAAAGGAGTATATAGGAATTCTTTGTACTTTCTGCACAACTTTTTTCTGTAAACCTTAAAATGCTCTTAAAAAATAAAGCTTATTATAAACAGAAGCAAAGTTAGAATCTGAACCCAGATTTATCTGATATGAGAGACTGTGCTCCAGGAAGATACCAAAAGGACACTTGGACTTTAGATAGACGGTACCAAAAAGTTTCCCTCAGTTGTGAGATGGTGAAAACTGTGAGTGGGTCTGTGTTACTCTTCAAGTTTCTCCCCTTTAGAGGGAAAACAAATTCCCTGTGCTGTAACAGTGATATAAATAGTGAGTGAACACTCATGAAATAAATCCCATAGAGAAATAAAGAAACCAGTTCCACACAGACCTTTCCAAAGAATGT